>BMAC01001585.1:22162-47247 GCA_014905375.1 Phtheirospermum japonicum
GCATGTAGTATACGAAATTTAGCAAATTTATTATTATAAACTTAAAAAAAGAAAAAACTCAAATAAAGACCGGGTACCCGGTTCGGAACCGGTACCCAACGGGTCCGGGACCGGTTCCAAAAACTTTGGACCCGGCTAGACCGGTTCCGGGACCGGTTCTTTTTTTTGGGACCCGGTTCCAACCGGTTCCGGTTCCGGTTCCAAGGAAAATGGCCGGGTACCCGGTTCCGCTCACCCCTAATAGTGGAGGCATTACCTGGAAGAACATGAATAAAATAAAGAAAGAAAGAGAAAAAGGAAAAAGAAACAACAACGCGATATAAGGTCGACAGAGAAACCTTCAGGTGGAGCAGCAAACCACTACACAACGTATTGAGATAGTGTATAATGCACAAAGAGTATAATGGATATAATATTAAACAGTGCATTCAATAAGTAAACAATGAAACAAAATGACTGCCTTATATACAACATTTAATTTTGATTTTCTTTCTCTTTTTACCTTCTAATATAATCTTATACTTGATACTCTATTTATTTTTACAGTAAATGAGATCATCCAAATTTATATTGCATTTAATAGAATATAGATATTCTTCACTATTTATTTTTACAGTAAATGAGATCATCCAAATTTATATTGCATTTAATAGAATATAGATATTCTTTACGTACGATGACGTTTATAGTATAAAATCTATTTAAGATTTATTAAAAAAAAAACATTTTCGTATCCCACATAACAAAAAATCTCGGTATTTATAAGCGAATCGGTCGAAGTAGACGATCGCCGGGCTCAGTAGCAAGAGCTTGTGACCCAAGTGGAGGCACTAAGGGGGGGAGATTGAAGTATTTGGAAACCGGTTGTCTCAGACACGGTTCGCTCTGCTCTTAGTTTCTTTTAAGGAATTCACATGTAAATGTGGGTCCCCACAGCGACGTTCTTGGATTACCGTCCGATTACCACATAAACGCCGATTTGGACAAAAATCTTCTTGGCCTATTTGTCTCTCTCTCACTCTTCTTCTGCAAAATGCAAAATAAAAAATTATAGTGATTCCGTTACTTATAAGTCATTCGAGGCTAATATTTACCTGGTTTAATATTATTTTTTATTCTCCTAACATAAAAATATAAATAAGTAATATAACTACAAAAAAAAATCTAAATTAATTATCTTCATTAAGAAGACAAATTGCATATAAGATAATTGTAATTAACAAAAACATTTAATTATGAAAATAATCTAAATAAGTTGTATTTATAATAAAAGTTAAATAAATTTCATTGGTAGAACTTCAAACAATCTAAATAAGTAAATTATGAGTTTGCAAGATAGTCTAATTACGTAACTAAATATTATTTACGAATTCAATCTAAATATAAAACTATAATTATTCAATAATAATAATTAATAAATACTCCGATCTTAAATAAATGTCATTTTAGACGTGGTCAAAATTAAGAACCGCTATATATTGACCAATATATCCCTTAATTAATTGCCCTATCTTCCCTTAAAGAGAGGTTTTTGGGATATTGATCTGAATAAGATAGGGATAAACTTGGAAGCATTGGTGAAAAACATATTAAACGAAAAATTAGCAACAAAATTAGAAGTCTAAAACGGCATTTATTTATGAGAGAGTCTATACAGTGTAATGTCTTCAGCAAAAATCAGTAAACAACACAATACCTTGCACCTGGCTCTCTGCGTTAACTTCATTTATATCGATCGAATCCCATTCCAGCTTTCCCCAAATAGATGTCCAATAGCTCAGGAATATCATTCACATACAGTGCATTGAGCAATGGCTGCAGGTTTACAACCCAACTTATCAACAAGAAAATCAACAGTAGCTGTTATTTTCTCCTCAGATGGTGTCATTCACATTGGATGCTTTAAAAACGCGCCAGCAATGTCAGATTCCGACCAGCCACACCTTGTATAAACCTCCATCTTATGCTTCAGAGTCGATTCGCTCACACTAAAACACACTTGGATGTTGAGAAACCCACTCTTGGAAATAACATTGGGTGCTTTTACTTGGGTGAAATAACAAAGAAAGCGAATGTACATTTTTGTGACTTGAACCCGAAATATGCTAAACGATTTATATTAGTTGTTGATAATTTACAACTTACAAGTTACAACCTTACGCGTATAATGAATAAATTGCTCCGGTGAAAAAAATAAAAATACATATCGATAGATGATCTTGAAGCCGATCTTGAATTTCATATTTTTAGACACGATTAAATTGAATTGAAGGTTTCAATCAAATATTTAAATGCACTACATTTAGTCATTTAGACGATTTAACCGAGAATCAATCACATGTCCTAACCGATTGAGATTGTTTCTAAAACAGGATGGCCAAGAATCTGTTGACACCCGGTCAAATCCGTTGACCTGGTTCAATTCCCCCTTGTTTTCTTAAATGTAAATATACTTTTCTCGATTGTTTTATTACAAAAACTAAGGAAAACATGATTAGTAAATTTGCATAAATTTTTCTATTTTGTTTTATTACAAAAACTAAAGGAAAACATGATTAGTAAATTTGCATAAATTTTTCTATTTTGTTTTAACAGACATGGATGAGATGGCGATGGGTAAGAATCTGTATCATCCGTCCTAACCCCAATTACCCAATACCTTGTCATCACTTACTATGCATTTATTTCTTTTCAAGTTTTGAGTTATTTCAATGAAGATATGATTATGGGAAAAAAAAAAGTTTGTTCAAAGTCTCTAATTATCATTCAACCCAAACATAGTGATCAGTACACCGTACATCAATAGCATTTAAACATCCAACATTCAGTATCATTTCTTGGAATCAAAAGAAAAATCATCTTATTTTCATCATCATCACTTCATTTAGATACTACTTACTTGACTTAAAAACATTTCCGGGGGGCTAGATTTTCCTCGATAGATGTCAAATAGCTCGGGAATGTCTTTCTCATACTTGACGATATATCTCTTCAAGAACTCCGCCTCCGACAACATCAACAAATAGGCCACACTGTTCTTGTTCTTCAGCATCTTCTCGTTCAAAATCCTAGCAACCAAACACCTCGGTTTTATTCTTTTCTCAAGACTCAAACAAACAAGCACAGGGGATTGAGCAATTGCAGCAGGTTCACAGCCCAACGTATTAACAAGAAAATCCATTGTGGCCGTTATTTTCTCCTCGGACAAGGTCATACACATAGGATGCTTTAAAAACGCAGTAATAATTCCAGATTCCGACCAGCCACACCTGCTATAAACCTCCATCTTTTGCTTCAGATTCGATTCGCCCAGACTAACAAACACTTGGATGGCATCAACGAAGACACCTTTGGACACATCGAATCCCATTCCAATGGCACGGTCGAAATGGGCAGCTAATTTCTCCTTATTAGTTATCAGTAACAACGGTTTACGAATGACCAACGAAACAATACTAGACTCGGGCATTCCTCTTTCTCTCAACATTGAAACAACCCCTTCTGCCAAGCACGGTACAAAGGTTCTTAGATTACACTTAAACAAGTTAACAACTTTTGTATCGGACCCAAGTAGAGTTTTTAAGTCATTGTACGAAGGGATGATAGAGTTTTTTAGACTACGCCATAAGATATAAGGATATCCAGATAGGTTGCGTGCCAAGACAGGAAGAGGAACACCAATGGAGACGAAGAATTCGAGTTTCGGCAAAAGGGTTTTGTTTGGGCTGGCTAAAAGAACATTTGGCCATTTAATAACGAGCCTGGAGATATGAGCATCTGCGAACCCATACTGTCTGAGGAGCTTTAACACTGCATCTGGTTTTTCTGGTGATTTGATACGGCACAGTTTCTTGGATGCAGAGACGGCGTCGTTTGAGGACAACCCACATGAATTAATGAGGTAAGAAGAAACAGTGAAAGGTTTCTTCTGTGAGACATTTTCACAAACACTTGTAGAGCATGCCCTGACCAAGACTGCATTTTGGGCTGCCCTAAATTGTTGGGCAACATAATTGCAATCTGTTGGAGTAACCCTGAATCTGAGTCGACTCCTACAGAGAATTGCAAACATTAGATAAAGAGCTCAGCTTGAGGGGTTTAAGATATATTATATGAATGCTACGATTTTAGGAATTTTGTTAGTTGGTCCTTTCCTTGTCCTCAGTTAACATAAGAAACAAGTTAATAAGGTGTTTGGGATTGTCTATACTGTAGGGCAATTTATTAGGTGGACCTGTTTTACGTGATGGTATCTAATAGTTATATGTGATGATATCTGACAGTTATACGTGATAATATATGGTAGTTATACATTTTAGTTTTAGTTTTTTATTTTTAGGGTTTAATATTTCATTTTAAGGTTAGGTTTTTTATTTTTTTAATTTAATTTTCCATTTTATTTCTTATATGTGATGATATGTGTTAGTTATATGTGATGATATGTGTCATTTATATGTGATGATATGCGATATAAATTTAGAATTTAGAGTTTAATATTCAATTTCAGGGTTTAGTTTTTTATTTTAGGTATTAATTTTTCATTTTTAGGGTTTAATTTATTGTTTTAGGTTTATTTTTTTAATTTTAGAATTTTAAATTTTAGATTTAGAATTTCAATTACTTGTGATGATATGTACCAGTTATATGTTAGGATTTTAAATTTTAGATTTAGAATTTCAATTACTTGTGATGATATGTACCAGTTATATGTGATGATATGTATCTGTTATATGTGATGATATGTACCAGTTATATGTGATGATATGTATCTGTTATATGTGATGATATGTACCAGTTATATACGATGATAAATTAAATTACAGGTGCACCTTATAAGGTGCACCTGGGTCCATGGTATACTGTCACATACTGTAGTGCATAATAATAATAATAATAATAATAATAATAATAAGGGTTTATTAAATAAATAATACATTTTTTATTCAAAATTATAAAATTAGCACACTTTCAAATATGTTTACGTTTTTGGACCGGGACGCCTTTCCCAAGAGCGTCCCGGGTATTTTCTAGACGGTACATATACGTAACCGTTATAGAAAATGAACCCGAAACGCCATTCCCAAAGGCGTCCCGGGTGTAAATTGACATTCGTATACTTTTGGGGTTGAAATGAAAAAAAAAAAATACTGGGGGGCGGACGCCCTTCCCAGTGGCGTCCCGGGTTGATTTGTAAAAAAAAAAAACGGGGGGGGGGGGGGCGACGCCTTTGGGAGTGGCATCCCGGGCTAAATTGCAAAAAAAAAAAATCAAAAACCCTAACCCCTCTCTCTCTCTCCCCCATTCCCGTCTCTCATTCTCTCTCTCCTCCCCCCCTCCCCCATTTCCCAAACTCTCTCTCCCTCCCACCAAAACAACTTCGGCCGGCAGCAGCAAGAGGAAGGCAGCGGCGGCAGAGCAGCAACACCGGGCGGCGGCGGCAGCGGGATTTACAGGTACAATTTTTTTATTTTTTTTCCAGTAACTAATTACTATGTTTATTATTTAATTCTGTGTTGATATATATTGTGTTGTGTGTTTATATTTGTGTTTTATTTAATTTTGTGTTAATATTTGTTATGTAATGTTTTAATATATATTATGTTTTTTTTAATTCAGCAATTTATTTTAAAGTATATATCATATAAATTTACTATTTTTTTCACACTGTTTGTCAAGTGGATTAAAAAAAAAAAAACCCATACGAGTTTATTAAGTTTTTATAATTTATTTTTCAAACATTGTGTATGTTCATGTGTCAATTTAAATGTCAATTTATATGCTTATGAACTGTGTGTTAATATATATTGTGAATTTTTTTTATTCAAATTAAATGTCAATTTATATGCTTATGAATTGTAGTTGTTAACTACTTTTGAAATTTTATTTTATTAATTTGTGATTTAATTATTCATTATGTGAAGAATTTATTTTGTTAATATGTCCATTCTAGTGTGAATGTTTATAAAATATATTCCGAAATTATTTTCTTCAATATAAATATCAATTTATATGTTTGTAAATTTTAGGTGTCAATTGCTTGTGAAATTTAACACTATTGATTTCTGATGAAATCGTTTATCATGTAAACAGTTTTAATAAAATTTATTTTGATTTAGAAGTAACTGCACATATGGCGAATGTGTCAAGTGGTAACGAGTATGGCATGTATGCATCTATTTTACAAGACGGTAGTGGAATGTGTCCGAGTCCATCAATGGAGTGATGAAATGTGCTAGACGGCTACCAATAACTACAATCGTTCGAATCACATTTTCCCGAAGTATTCATATATTTTTTGATCGTTTGAAAGACGCGACGAGACTCCGTAACATGCAACAATTTTGGCCAGATAAGATATATGGGGTGTTCAGGTCAAGACAGCAGTTGGGGACATCTTACCACGTTACGGGATATAACTGGGCCGCACAAACGGCCCAAGTTTCCGTCCGGGTCGATGGATCAGTTCGTGCCCGAAACTTTCGAGTGTCCCTGTCGAACACGAAATGCTCTTGTGGTAGGTGGGCCAGCAGTGGACTTCCGTGCTCTCATGCAATAAAGGTGTGCACCGAATTTCGAGCGAATCCTCGAGTTTACGTCCAAGATTACTATAGCACTGCTGCGTACCTACGCACTTACTCTGGCCCGGCTTTTGAACCATTACCTGATGCGGAGGACTGGAACGAGACAAGCTTTCAATTGGTTCATGATCCCCACACGCGGAGGCAGCGGAGCGTTGGACGAATCCGGGGTAGTAGGATACCCAACGAAATGGACCAACCACAAGTACGCGCAAGGCAACAATACCGTGCGACAGATGTTGCTAGCTCGTCGCAAGGCAGTGGACGTTCTGGTTCTAGACATTGAGTTCGACGTTGTAACAATTTAGTTCCGAATAATTATTGTGTGATTCCAGACATTGATATTGATGTTGTATTTCGATTTATTATCCTATTGACAGGCGGTGGACTATAATTTGTGTTGTATGAATTTTTTAAGTAATATTTCATTTTGTTTTGTGTGTATGTATTTATCTTACAATACGTGTTTATGTATTTATCTTACAATATGTGTGTATGAATTTATCTTAGTATACGTGTGTATGTATTTATCTTATAGAACTTGTGTATGTATTCATCTTGCAGATGGCATCACATTTCTTGAGCCAGCAGGGTTTACATAGGTCAAGGACCGTTGCTGCTGGACATATAGATGATGTTCTGAGGGTGAAGCGTGCGGTAGTTCATATTTTCTGGGACGAGGATCAGAGTTTGCATCCTCGAGTTATATCGGTTCTACAGCGATGGGGTTTTTACAGGGTCGCACGGTGCGGAGCAATCGCAAAGCTCGACTGTCATTTGATCACCGCTTTAGTTGAGAGGTGGCGGCGCGAGACTCATACTTTTCATCTGCCTGTGGGGGAGGTGACTATCACTTTGCAGGACGTGGCTATTATTTGGGGTCTTCCGATCGAAGGCGCCCCGATGATTGGTGATGATATCGAGTGGAGTAGGGACGATTGGGCAGATTATATTGAGATGATGATTGGACTGAGTGTCGATACTGAGGAGGAGATGAAAGGTGCGAGCCGTATGAGAATCTCGACTTTGAGTGAGCATCTGAGGATTAGGGGCAGGCGTATAAACGATGGCACACCGCAGCATGAGATCGTGCAGTATGCTCGTGGGATTGCACTTTTACTGCTCGGGACGTTATTGATGCCTTGTGGGACGAACAGTTATCTTTCCGTCCACTTCCTACGTCATTTCGAGGATGATACTACGGCATCGGGTATTAGTTGGGGTAGTGCTGTGCTTGCATACCTGTATCGAGAGTTGTGTATGGCTGTATCCGAAGATAAGAAGACGATAAGTGGCCCCATGGATTTGTTGCAGATTTGGGCGTGGTCCCGGATTTCATCTATCAGGCTAGAGACCACGAGGCTTTCTCTCGATCTTGAGCGGACCATTCACATTGGAGCTGAGGGTGTCACGTTGCCTGTACCGTCTTATGGTGCTAGGTATATATTTTAATTGTAATACTATCTACACATTTAATTAGGTTGGTTTGTGTTGGTTTCATTTAAAGTCAGCTACATCTAATTATTTGGTTTGTGTTGGTTTCATTTCAATTACTAACCTTTTTTTTTTAATTTTTCATAAAGGAATACGGTGAGGATGCATCACGGAGGTATTATTTGTATGACTTCCCACCATTAATGAAGACCATGGAAGCAGCTTTCGAATGATGCGTAGTATCAAATTATTAGGACTCAAATGTGTAATAAAATGAGATCAGAAATGATCTTAGTTCGAGTGTGCAACTATGCACTGTGTTTAATTTGTAATGTTCGCCACGTAATCTATTTTCTTATTTAATCAATTGTGTAATCTTTTGTTTCTTCTTATTCAATAAAATTATTTCTTTAATATTTATCTAAAATTGCTGATGACAATACTACACATGTATCAATAGGTTTTTCAACTTTTCATATGACAAGACCTGACATTATTCCACATGTTTATCAACTTTCTTTATGACAAGACTACACCATGAGCATTATGTTTTCATTTTTAGCTGTGACAATGACAACACATTCACTACAACTGTCTTGTGAGATTGTAACTCATCTATAAATTTGGAAGATTGGATTACATTATTTACAAGCAATTCACACCCTCACACCTTTGGTTTTCTCCATCATCTAAGCATTCTTATAACAAAAAAAGAAAAAATGAGTTCGAATCAGCCTAACAATGTACCATATTTTGAATCCGAAGAAGATTCTTTTTCTACGATACGAATTCAACCGAATGGAGCATCCATATGGATACTAAGCTTGTTGACGACCTCCGTGAGAGGAAGCTCAATGGTGTCTACGATCCCAAAAGAGGATTACGCAACAATATCACGTGGATCTTGTTGGATAAAATCAATGGTGAGTTCGGGAAGGATTTCACAATGGACGACATAACCGCTCGAGTTCAACTTTTGGAAAAACGATACAGGCATTTTCATATGATGTTGGGAAACGAACATTGCACTTGGGATCATGAGACCAACAAAGTGCAAGCGCCAGATTGGCTAGTACGATTTTGGAACGACGTCGCAGGCGATTCTGAGTTTACTGTTGCATATCTAAAACATGGAGAACCTTTGTTTGGTTTGATGGATCGGGCATTCAATAAAAATTATTTGAATTGCATTTGTCAATACCACAATCTCATGGAAATCCGCCATTACGAATGTGATCTCTTCCGTGTATTATCAAATTACTGTAATTTTTAATTTAATCTTCATTGTTGTTGTATCTTAATTTTATTGTATTTTTTTTATTTTCGATGTAAAATTTCTTGTTTTATTTTGATCTTGTCGTATTTTTTATTTTGATATAAAATTTCTTGTAATTTTTAGATATAATTATGATATGTTTATTTATTTTACCTAAAATATTATAAATAAATTACAAATTAATATAAATAATTAAATAATCAAAAATAACTTAATATAAATAACTTAATATAATTTTTAATTTAATCTTCATTGTTGTTGTATCTTAATTTTATTGTATTTTTCTTTTATTTTCGATGCAAAATTTCTTGTTTTATTTTGATCTTGTCGTATTTTTTATTTTGATATAAAATTTCTTGTAATTTTTAGATATGATTATGATATGTTTATTTATTTTACCTAAAATATTATAAATAAATTATAAATTAATATAAATAATTAAATAATCAAAAATAACTTAATATAAATAAATAGTATGTATGGGTTAGGGTTAGGGTTACAATATTTCGTATTTTGCAATTTAGCCCGGGACGCCACTCCCAAAGGCGTCCCGCCCCCCCCCTTTTTTTTTTATTTACAAACCAACCCGGGACGCCACTGAAGGCGTCCCGCCCCCCCAAATTTTTTTTTTTCATTTGAGCCCAAAAATTGTATTTTCGAGCAAAAATACTCGGGACGCCCTTGAGAAAGGCGTCCCGGTCCAGAAACGTAAACATATTTGAAAGTGTGCTATTTTTATAATTTTGAGTAAAAAATGTATTATTTATTTAATAAACCTAATAATAATATAATGGTGAAGAATATGTGAGAAAAAAATACTTGATTATGCCCGGGGTAAATGGAATGGATTGACACCTGTAAACAAAATGATAAATTAATTACTTAACAAAATGCACATCAGATTGGTTGGGTGTCCACCCCATCTTTAAGGCCCTGTGATCGTAAATCAATACAGTTGTATATGTCTCACCCAAGGTTAACATATTCATATATTGATGTATATACATATATAATGCATTGTATCTAATAAATTCATTAATGTATTTATTCACTAATGAATATATTATCTCTTACTTAATGTATATATATTCGGTAGATTCACAAGTTATATTATCTCTTACTTAATGTATATATCTTATTAAGTGATATAATTATTTAGGAGTTGCATCATTTTTATGATGTACTCTGGTCCATGATATAACGATCAAACTATTTTAGAATTATATTTTAGAATTATATGAATAGTAAGAATTTATGTTTATTATTGGATTCATAAACTTTTATTCTTTTAACGTAAATGTCAAATTTTTGTTTAAAATATTATTATTATATTTAAATCATGGCTGAAAAATAAATAATATTGTATTATAATATATATTTAATAGTATTTGATTATTTAGTTGGAAGAAATTGTTGGTTGAGTATTTAATTTTTGAGTTTTGGAATAAACGAATATTTGATATTCGAAATACCATAGACAATATTTTGAATATTAGGGCAAACAAACCCATAAAGAAGAAAATGTAATTGCGTGAATCAAAAGAAACTCGCTTCTAGCAAACTGCAATAAGAGTCTATTTGGCTAACATTATAAGCTCTTTAAAATGTTTTATAAGATGTTTGAAATCTTATAAACTCTATAAAGCATTTGGTAATTTTTTTAAAATCCAGCTTATAAACTCTCAAAATAAAGTGTATGTTTGGTAAGCACAGTAAGTTAGTTTATAGCTTATTTAGAAAGCTTATGAGCTCTCTATATTTAAATAAATTTTGTTTGGTTAGATGGACTTATTTGAAAAGTTTGAATTTATCTCACATGCTACTATTACAAACGTTCAGATAAGCTCATAGAGCTTTTTGGTTTTATTTCTTTTTTAACCCTTTTATTATTATTATTTATTTATTTTGGAAAACTCTGTTATTTCATTATGTATTTAATTTCTTTATTTATTTCACCACTTTATTAATTATTGTTTGAGTATAACTTATTATTATTATAATTATAATTAGTTTAACACTCGTGTGTTACACGAAATTTATTAAAAGATAAATATAAAAAATATTTATGATCATTATAGAGTTTTCAAATCTAAAAAAATAAAAAAATCAAAAGATATTGTATTCTAATCTCCTGTCTTGTACAAATGATTAATTACTATTTAACTATTATTTTTTATTATTAAATAATTTTTTATTTTAATATTTAGATTAAATTCATTAATAATAAAAAATATTTATGATCATTATAGATTTTTTAAATCTAAGAATATGAAAATTTCAAAAGATATTGTATTCTCAACTCGTGTCTTATACAGATGGCTAGGGATGACAATGGGGCGGGGCGGGGCGGGTACTACGACACTCGGACCTTCCCCGTAAAACTCACGGGCCGGGGCGACCCACCTATAATTTTTTATTTATTATAAAATATCAATTATTATTAATACAAAAAATTAAATATATTACTATAAGAACAAAACACTACAAATTTAATAAAAACAACAATAAACAAGAAAAAAAAAATACATTTATTAGCTTATTTATTATTTATTTTTTAATGTATATTATTTATAAAAGAAAATATCATTATCAATGTATAAATGTTTAATATAATATTAAGTGTATAAAAATATAAATAAACATGTAAATTTTATATATATATATATATATATATATATATATATATATATATATATATATATATATATATTAACATATAAAAATATAAAAAAATAAAAATATGTGCGGGACGGTCATCCCTACAGATGATTAGTTACTACTCCCTCCGTCCAATTCTATGTGTCGCAATTTGAAATTTTTTTTGTCCCGTTATATCTGTCGCATTTATATTTTCAAAAACAATCATTGTTACCTTTTACTTTCACAATAAAAAGAAAATGTTACTTTACTACTTTTACCCCTACATTTATTATTTCACACTTTTAACTATTTTAAACAAAATGATATATTATGATCATTTGATACCTATAATTATAACACCAATCATCTTTATTTATCTTCGTAAAATGTTCAATTGCGACAAATAATATAAGAAGGGGGAAATATTTATTAACTATTATTTTTTATTGTTAAATAATTTTTTATTTTCTATTTATATTAAATTCGTTAATAATTTCATATTTACGTATTTAAACAAATTCAAAACTTGTTACATGCACGACTCGTGTGTAACTTCTATTAATTAATTATTATTAAATATTTTTATATTTAATATTTAAATTAAATTTTATAATAATTTATAGTTACATACTTAGAGAAATTCAAAAGATATCATATTCTCAACCCGTAATTTATAAGTAATTTATTTTTTAATTAAGATAAATAATTTTTTTTTTCTAATTATAAACTCATTAACAACATCTTAAAAATTATTTCATCTTATTTTATCCAAACACTTAAAACATTTTATTTTCAAAATAAGATCAACATTATAAAATCTTAACCCAAAAAAATAGTGGGAAAGGCGCAGCCCTTCTCATCAGCGGCGTTCGCAGATATTCAAACAGCGCGCGTCTGGCGGCGGTCGGAATACATTCGATATATCCATCCATGTTTGCAGCATTCCGTAGGAGGAGGTTGTGGGTTCCTAGGAATTATAATACCATTTTTATTTACCAACAGCTCTGTGCTCCCCAAAACGCTGCAGTCTTGGTCAGGTCATGCTCTTCAGTGTTTGTGAAAATGCCTCTGAGAAAACTTTCACTGTTTCCTACCTCATTAAATCATGTTGGCTGTCCTCAAACGACGCCGTTTCCGCATCCAAGAAATTGCGCTGTATCAAATCACCAGAAAAGCCAGATGCAGTGTTAAAGCTCCTCAGAGAGAGTACGGATTCACAGATGCTCTTATCTCCAGGCTCGTTATTAGATGGCCAAATGTTCTTTTAGTCAGATACCCAAACAAAACCCTCTTGCCGAAGCTCGAATTTCTCCGCTCCATTGGTGTTCCCCTTCCTGTTTTGGCACAGAAGCTATCCATATGTCCTTTTGTTTTATAGATTAGTCTAAAAGACTCTATCATCCCTTCGTACAATAACTTAAAAACCCTACTTCAATCCGACGAAAGAGTTGTTCATGTGTTTGCGCGTGCTCCGAGGGTCATTGGATGGTGCTGGGCCAAAATGGTTGTGTCCAACGTCTCAATGTTGAGAGAACGAGGAGTGCCTCAATCTGTTATTGTTACGTTGATAATGCGTCAACCGTCGTTGATGCTAACCAGTAAGGAGAAATTAGCTGTCCATGTCGATCGTGTTGTTGAAATGGGATTTGATGTTTCGAGGAGTACATTTGTTCATGCCATCCATGCGTTTGTTAGTCTGAGCGAATCGACCCTGAAGCAAAAGACGGTCGTTTACAGAAGATATGGCTGGTCAGAATCCGACGTTGTTGTTGCGTTTTTAAAGCATCCCATTTGTATGGGTTTATCCGAGGAGAAAATAACGGCCACTATGGATTTTCTTGTTAACGAGTTGGGGTGTAAATCTGCTGCCATTGCTCAATGCCCCGAGGTGTTTGGTTGCTGGGATTTTGAAGGAGAAGGGGCTGAAGAACACGACCAGTGCGCCCACCTTGTTGATAATGTCGGAGGAGAAGTTCTTAAATCAGTATATTGTCAAATATGAGAAAGATAAGAGCAGGTCTCCTGTGTGACGACCACACGGATCATTTATCATGTGACGGAGCTCTATACCTATTCAGACCGGATTTGATCCATCAAATTGGGTCGAATTAGGCAGATTTATTGGGTTTGGGACTCCATCACATGAAAGAAGACCCGTGTGAACGTCACATTTGAGTCTTTGCCAAATAAAAAAATGCTAATGATAATCTAAATCTCTAGATTATAAAATAGAACACAAAAAAATTTAAAATATTATTAAATTATCAATAATATAAATATCTCATAATTTTAAACTTAAACTATATCTCCAAATCTTTATTTCCCAAACAATCAAAACATAAATACTAATAAATTACAGGCGAATAAGTGTACGTAGGTATATATAATAGGAAATGACTACGGTGACCATACCTTCCAACGCCTGCATTTACATCCCTCTTGATCTTACCAATGGTACCTTCACAACGGCACCGTAGAAGTCCTCGGCGACGGCGGCGCTTAGAGTCCACTTGAATTATATATGTTTGCGATTTTCTGTAGGAGAGGACCAAGGGTTTCTCCCAAATGTACTATTTTTCATGGCCACCGATTCTGGGCTCCCGAAAATGCAGTCTTGGTCAGGTCATGCTCTACAAGTGTTTGTGAAAATGCCTCAGAGAAAACTTTCACTGTTTCCTACCTCATTAATTCATGTGGCTTGTCCTCAAAGGACGCCATCTCCGTATCCAAGAAATTGTGCTTCAAATCACCAGAAAAACCAGATGCAGTGTTAGATCTCCTCAGAGAGTATGGATTCACGAAAGCTTATATCTCCAAACTCATCATTAAATCGCCCAATGTTCTTTCAATCAGATGCCCTAACCAAACCCTTTTGCCGAAACTCCAGTTCTTCCAATCCATCGGTGTTCCTCGTCCTGTTTTGGCACATAAGCTATCCTTATATCCTTTTGTTTTATGGCGTAGTCTGAAAGACTCTATCATCCCTTCGTACAATTACTTGAAAACTCTACTTGGGTCCGATAAAAGAACGGTGCTGGGCCGAGAGGAACTTGTTCTTGGTTCTGAGGGAACGAGGAGTGCCCGAGTCTTCTATTGTTACTTTGGTCATGTATCAACCGTCGTTGCTGGCAATTTCTAAAGAGAGGTTAACCGTATATGTCGACCGGGCTGTTGAAATGGGATTTGATATTTCGAAAACCGGGTTCATCATTGCCATCAGAGTGTTTTTCAATTTGAGCGAATCGACCCTGAAGCATAAGATGGACATTTATAGAAGGTGTGGGTGGTCGGAGTCTGATATTCGTGCTGCGTTTTTAAGATATCCACTCTGCATGAGTATGTCTGAGAAGAAGATAATGGCGAATATGGAATTTCTCATGAATGAGTTTGGGTGTAAGCCTGTGGATGTTATTCGAGACCCTGCGCTTCTCACTTATAGTCTCGACAAGAGAATAAAACCGAGGTGTTTGGTTGCTCGGGTTTTGAATGACAAGGGGCTGAAGAACATGAACAGTGGGGTCACCTTGTTGAAAATGCCCGAGGAGGCGTTCTTGAAGAGTTATATCGTTAAATATGAGAAAGATATTCCAGAGCTATTAGACATCTATTTGGGGAAAGTCGACTCCCCCCTGTAATGGGCTACGGTCGAGAAGTAATATCTGAATGAAGTAATATTTACAGAACATTGCATTTGTTTAGCAATGCGTCTTTTTTTTTTTTTTTTTAATATGAAATTGAGAATCAATTCTTTTAGAGGACCTACTTAGATCACGAGATTTTATTTTATTGAATTACGTTTTTGCCTATGACAAATAGCATGTGTACATTGATCTCAATTTATAATTTGAAAAACCCAATTTAAATTTATTATTCCAATTAGTATCAAAAGTTTTCTCTGTTCAGCAAGTTGACATTCCATCTCCACACTGCAACGGAATATATTCACTTCCGAATCTACAGCCAGCAAAATTTATGCACAACTCTTTTTGAATAAAGATTTTCAAAATTGACTATGTGCACCAATATGGAGAAAGAGAGAATAAAAATCTCAGCAGAACTTGGCTATAAATAGAGATCAGAAACTCATTGAAAGTTCACCTCCAAATGAAATATATGTTTACTGAACAAAAGAGGAAGAGATTGCTTAACAAGTGATATATGTTTACTGAACAAAAGAGGAAGAGATTGCTTACATGAATAGAAAAGCCTATGTTTACTAGCCAAGACTGAGTTGTCTATAATCCTCTCATTCACAACAAATCTTATTGTTGTTGTTGTTGGTTTTTAGGCAACTCGTCTTGGCTAAGTTGACGGGTTTTTCTTTATCATGCTAGCCCTTGTCTTCCTCATATATTCGAGTTCTATGTGATCTGTTAAATTTATCGAGTTGTTCTGACGAATCAAAAATAATTTATTAAAAAAAAAGGAAATTAGTTGTCTTTCAAATTATAAATAATAACAAAAATCTTGTTTTTGAATTACAAACGTATACCATCAAAGAGGGCGAAGATGGATTACGTTTAAGGCTAAAGGATATGGCTTTTTTTTAATTAATTTATGGGTAGTTTCGTAATTAACCCAGAAGAAATTTAATAGATTTTGTCATGCTATTATAGAAGAAGTTGTTTTATAGAAAACGATTTTTTTCAAGTGCATCATTATAAATGTGGAGTAAAATTTTCTCAAGTGGTGGTTTGTTAATGTTGAAATGGATTTTTTTTCATAAAAGTTCATTCAAAATATGTATGTTTTCGAGGCTATTTTTACATTCAATAAAAATTCATTTAAAGAAGTGCTCATTTATATCTTTTGAATTTCACTTTGGTTAATTGGGGGTTTTCCATTTATTTCCACCCAGCATTTCACATTTCTTATATTTAAATTAAAATAAATACCATTTAACTCAATAATTGCAAATTTATATTTTTTAAATCTTAAGTAATTCATCAACAATTAATTGAATATAATGTTTTAAGTTATTTATTATTTGTTCAAACCCTTAAGTTATTCTACGTAAGACGTGAGACAATTGCCTGAATAGTTCAACAATATAAATCATACTTTCTTCGTTCAAAATATAACATTTTTATTTTTACAAAGATTAAAAATTTTTTAGTATGGTTGAATAATTAAAACTTACATATATTTTTCAATTATAATATTTAATTATACTAATAAATCATTATTTGTTAATATCAATATACACTAAATAGGAATATATTAATAATTGAATGAAACAAATATGCAAAGTGTCCTTATAATTATGAGAGGTATTAATACTAGTTTAAGAATTCAAAAAATTAAAAATACAACAGAGCTTTAATAATGAAGGTAGATCTTGATGTGGGATATTGTGAATCGGGTCATTTGGTTTTACAGCTTAAAGAAATAATCAAGTATAATTCCGCGTTTATCATGAAGCAACCCTAATTTACAGCGGCATTCACATATCCTGAAGCTATCGGCTCCTTATTACGKTCACCGAGTTAAAATTGAATTCGAATTATCAAATGTTTGCAGTTTTCTGTAGGAGAGGACTCAGACTCAGGGTTCCTCCAAAAGATTTTGCTGTTGCTGGACAACAATTTTGGAGTCCCAAAGAGGCAGTCTCGGCCAGGTCATGCTCGTCAACTGTTTGCGAAAATGCCTCAGAGAAATCTTTCACTGTTTCTTACCTCATTAATTCATGTGGGTTGTCCTCAAACGACGCCATCTCTGCATCCAAGAACTTGTGCTTCAATTCATCAGAAAAACCAGATGCTGTGTTAAATACCCTCAGAGATTATGGATTTACAGATACGCATATTCCCAGAATTGTCAGAAGATGGCCAAAAGTTCTTTCAGCCTGCCCAAACAAAACCCTTTTGCCGAAACTCAAATTTTTCCGCTCCATTGGTGTTCCTTGTCCTGTTCTTGCACAGAAGCTATCTGTACAACCTTATGTATTAACGCGTAGTTTGGAAAACTCAATCATCCCTTTGTATAATGACTTAAAAGGTATACTTGGATCCGATGAAAGAGTTGTTCGTGTGTTTACGCTTGCTCCTAAGGTCTTTGGATGGTGCTGGGGAGAAGGCGTTTTGTCCAGGATCTCAATGCTGAGAGAACGAGGAGTGCCTCAATCTGCTATTGATTATTTGTCCGTACATCAACCAATGTTGCTGATGGCTAATAATGAGAAATTAGCTGCCAATGTCGATCGTGCTGTTGAAATGGGGTTTGATATGTCCAAAAGTACATTCGTCCAAGCCATCCGTGTGTTTGGTGATTTAGCCGAGTCGACTCTGAAGCAAAAGATGGAGGTTTATAGAAAGTGTGGCTTGTCAGAATCTGACATTATAGCTGCGTTTTTAAGGTATCCTCTTTGTATGACATTGTCCGAGAAGAAGATAATGGCGACTATGGATTTTCTTGTTAATAAGTTGGGCTGTAATCCTGTTGCTATTACTGAATGTCCTGTGGTTCTCCGTTATAGTCTCGAGAAAAGAATAAAACCGAGGGGTTCGGTTGCTAGGATTTTGAATGACAAGGGGCTGAAGAACATGACCAGCTTGATCGCCTTTTTGAGTTTACCTGAGGAGAAGTTTATAAATCAGTATATCGTCAGATATGAGAAAGATATTCCGGAGCTTTCGGACATCTATCGAGGAAAGCTGAACCCTCCCGAGACGTGTTTTAGTGAAGTGTTATCTGAATTAAGTTAATGACGAAAGCCAAGTGCAAGACATACAGTCGTTTTTTATTTTTTTTGATGAAAATGAGGTTCTTTTCTTTTAATCTGAAGATACTGAGAGCTAAATGATTCTAGCACAATAGTCACTCGAACACAAAAGCAATTGCATTTATTGTTCCTAAATGTCGATGAATTTTTATTTTTGTAGGTCTATCTGGGACAGATTTTATGATTGTTGCTGTCAGATGAAGGTTTAGAAATGTTGTTATGTGTCGACTATTTTTTATTATAAAAGTTTAGTTGACGAGTTGATAATATACGGCTTATTTCTTTTTCCTCACGAATAATACAACACAGTAAGTTGAAGCACTTGTGCTGCAATATTTTAATTTAATTGAAAGCATCCCTACACAATTGCACTACATGTGTCTCATGTTTAACAAAACCTAAAGCCATCACTTTAATATCTATAAATAGTCATTTTGCTTCATTTTTTCTCACACTCATCAGAATCATGTCAAGTTTTTGTTCCAGGCTATTCCGGAATCAGGTTTTTAGAGCAAAATGCTCGTTCTTTCTCCGTAGAAGGACTGTCCTACGATTATTTATATCTTCACACACCGTGTTTACATTGAATACTAGTATTTTGTAATTTTTACTCTAATCCATAACCTTTTCTTGAAAGTTTTCATATGAGACAACTAAGTTTTAAACAAACTATAGCTTTTTCTTAAGAAAAGAAAACAAATCTGTTCGTCTTCCTTGTATATTGTACGAATGTCCTTGTCATCTATAAAAACAAACCAAGTCCTAACGATAATAATTGGCGACGAGGCAAAAAAGGTGTGCGGAGTGAATGAGTGAGGCCAACCAGTGTGTCAGTGCCATGGTTGAGAGAGCTGTGCTCCTATTAATTAGATCAACCTTCCGTTGTCTTAATGCCCCAACTTGGGTTACCGGCTCGCATCAGCTAAACTCGACAATAATGTGGTTCGACAGATTTTATACATAAATGGTAAGACGAGTGCAGTCCAACCTCAAGTTGACCCTGACCTAATGGGTTGAAGAATATGGATATACACTTTTGGGCTTGTTGTTAGGCGGTGATCGAATATCCTTTCGTTCTTTTTCATTTTAGAGAATAGTGGAATAAATAAATTTAGGAAGATGGAATTTTTTTAAGGAGATAATTATTGGTTATAAATTTGTGTTTGTGTGTAAGTGACTGAATATAAAAAATTTTGGCCCAAAAAAACTCCAAATGGCCCCATTAGTACTACACATGAAACTAATATGGAGCAATTGTCCTATACACCATAAAAAATATGAATATTACAAGTAATTATTTAATTTGTCATTTAATTTAATTCTAAATATACAATTATAAAGTTCCTTCCATTAAAATAATATTAATAATCACCACCATCCCACAGACAATTTTTTTGACTTTTTTTTTGGCCCCAAAACATTGTTTGGCCCAAAATCTTTCAAAATATTTTACTAAAAAGTAAAAATAATAATAACAATAATAAATAAATAAATAATTCTTACTTTGTCGGACATACATTAAGAAATTTTCTTAACTTTTCTGGTATAAAGTAAAAAATTCTCAAAAACTAAATAAGAAAATTTTGCTATCATCAAGAAATTATTTTTTTTGAAAAAAATACATAACTATAATTTTCTATATGTGATTTGAAAAATAACTAATTCCTTTTGAAAATAAAATTAAACCTCATTTTAGTTTTGCAAATATCTCTAAAATTATCAAATAGGAGTAGAAACATTCTGCAATTTCAAAAATCTCTTTCATATATATATATATCTTAAAACTTCAGGCTGCTTACTACTTTCGTAGCGTTAAACTTCAATTCGATTCTATGTTTGCAGTTTTCTGTAGGAGGCGACGACTGAGGGTTCCTCCAAATGATCGTGATTTTGTTGCCCAATATTTTTAGGGAGAGGCTACACGTGTTGCAGTCTCGTTCAGGTCATGCTCTTCAAGTGTTCGTGATAATGTCTCAGAGAAATCCTTCACTATTTTTTCTTACCTCGTTAATTCATGTGGGTTGTCTTCAGAGGACGCCATCTCTGCATCCAAGAAATTGTGCTGTATCAAATCACCAGAGAAACCAGATGCTGTGTTAAAGCTCCTCAGAGAGTATGGGTTCACGGATGCTCATCATATCCCCAGAGTAATCACTGGATGGCCAGCTGTTCTTGTAGCCTGCCCTAACAAAACCCTTTTTCCGAAACTCGAATTTTTCCGCTCCATTGGTGTTCCTTTTCCTGTTCTTGCACAGAAGCTATCCGTACAACCTTCTGTTTTAACGCTTAGTTTGGAAAACTCAATCATCCCTTTGTATAATCATTTAAAAAGTATACTTGGATCCGATGAAAGAGTTGTTCGTGTGTTTGTGCATGCTCCTAAGGTCTTTGGATGGCCCTGGGCAGAAGGGGTTTCGTCCAACCTCTCGATGTTGAGAGAACGAGGAGTGCCTGAGTCTACTATTGTTAGGTTGGTCATGCGTCAGCCGACTATGCTGGTAATCGATAAAGAGAAATTAGCTGTGTATGTCGATCATGCTGTTGCAATGGGGTCTGATACTTCGAAAATTACATTCCCCAGCGCAGTCCGAGTGTGTAATGATTTGACCGAATCGACCCTGGAGCAAAAGATGGAGGTTTATAGACGGTGTGGCTTGTCAGAACTGACATCAATGCTGCATTTTTAAGGCATCCCAAATGCTTGAAATTTTCCGAGAAGGAAATAACAGCCAATATGGAGTTCCTTGTTAATGAGTTTGGCTATAAACCTGCTGCTATTGCTCAATGCCCTGTGCTTCTTAAATTGAGTCTTGAGAAAAGAATAAAACCGAGGTGTTTGGTTGCTAGGATTTTGAACGGAAAGGGATTGTGGAAGAAGACGACACGGGGCATGAACACCTTGTTGAAAATGTCGGAGGAGAAGTTCTTGAAGAGGTATATCGTGAAGTACGATAAAGATATTCCCGAGCTATTGGACATCTATCGAGGAAAGTTAAGTTGAACCCGGGCCCCTGGAATGGATTTCAGTCAAGTAAGTAAATCTATAAATGAAGCTATTAGTGCAAAGAGTCGAGTACTAGGAAAAGGAAAAGATGGAGCACAAATACTGAAGCTGATGTGCTCAATTTTTCTATGAAATACTCCCTAATTTCGAGTTTTATTAGTGAAATAATGCTAGTCGCGGTGAGGTTGTCGGTGAGGTCATCGGTGGATCTGTGTGAAATATTTAAATTCTCTTTTGCTCGCCGGTGGTGGTCACCGGTTCTTGGTTTTATGGTCATTTGCATATCAGTTTCTTGTTATTTGTCATCTATTAATATTGAGTCATTGTATGTTTGTATTAACTTAAAGGGTAACAGTGAGATAAAAAGTGGTGAGTATTAGTGAAAATTATAATTTAATAAAAAAATGAGTGTGTAAGTTTAGTAAATGAGGTAGACTTAGTAAAGCTTGAGGTATAAATAATTGGACCCTTATAGAATTTTTCTATATTATAATATACTCTTTCCGTTCCAAAAATATAGGTTTAGTTGCTATTTTTGGTGTTCCGAAATGATAGGCATACATGCTACATTTACATTTTCATTTCCATGCATAATTTTTATTTAATCAATTCATCCGTCCCAAAAAGATGGACTCAATATTTTTTACTTGTATTAACCAATATTTTTTTTTTATGTAAGTCTATCTTTTTGGGATGAATGGTGTATTAACCTCACATTACTTCACTTAGATTAACTTTTAGAGAATTCAAACATACAATGAATAAACAATTAACTAACCATGACATTGATGGAAAAGACAAGACTTTAACTTCATTAACCTATATTTTTTAAAATTGTATGAAATAATCGTAAGTAGATGACCAAAAGTTTTTGTAGCCTGCCCTAACAAACCCTATTGCGGAAACTCGAATTATTCCGCTCCATTGGCGTTCCACTTCTTGTTCTTACTCAAAGGCTATCCGACCTTCTATTTTGATCGGAGTAGCAATTTCTACTTTTGTTCGCGTTCTTCTTCCAATCATATGATGTTCAAATCTCGACTCAGCGCTAGTCTGCCTATTACCTAACGCTTTTTAAAAATATTGAATATGTCTATGCACGAGACCTCATTCAACATACTCAACTGCATTGTTGCAAATAGATACCAAGAGATGTTAAATTTTAGTTGTTAGTTATATGCTTCGCTAAGCTACATTGATCATGACCAAACACAATATGTATAAATCATCTCATGAAATAAGGGACGCCGATATTGCACAGAAAAGACAAACAAGCTTTGCTATGAATAGAGATAAGAATAGATATGTTTGAAGTTCTCATAAAGACAACTGCATTGTGTTTCTAGTTCTCATAAGGGGTTGGACGTTGGACACCATAAAGTATAATGAGTCAAACCCATCATTTTTTAAATAATAATAGATATGTTTGAAAAGATAAAAACAATTCTTTCATAAAATTGATTGAAACATTAAAAAAAAAAAATCATATTCTTTCTCTCAAAAACTTTTCAAAATCCATTTCAAAAAACACCTTAAAATAAAACTCAATAATGGAAGATGAACAAGATAAATGATACGGTTTTCTCCACAATACTCATTTGAAAATGGTTGAGATCTAGTTCACGGCCAATTAGTAGTAGAAGGCACTCTGGTGGGAGAATGATTGAGATTTGGTTCATGGCCAATTAAGTAGTAGAAGACACTCTGGTGGGATCTTCACGAAGAGAAAAAAATTGCAATCCGATTGAGACTGATTAAGTCACATTGCTTCTTTGGCTTGTTCGGTATTATAATAATTATATTGCTATTTTTGTGTGTGTTTATCACTTTTTCGTTATAAAACAGTTCATTAGGGTTCATTATCGGAGTTGTTTTTGAACCGGTAATAATCAACATAAATAGGTTATTCGTACAAAAGTTCGATGACATCATAATTTTTTTGAAAAAGATTGACAGAATACAATGTATTTCTGACAAAAAACTGACTGTTCGAACCAGATTTTCGAACATGGATTTCAAGTTCGAAAACTTAGTGTGAATGTTTTTCGGTCAAGAAACAGATTGTTCTAAAAAAAATTCAAACATTACACATTAGTTCAGAAAAAAATTCAAACATTATTTCATTGTTTGTGATATCAAAGGCAAATACTACGGTAGTCCATGCATATATATATTCCCCCTATATAGTAATGCAAAATCTTCCTATCTTATGTGTCCGATTCTCATGCTTCGTTAACTTTGGAAAAAAATTTGGTGCTTCGGTGTCATCCAAGCCTAATATTAACCTAATTTAGTATATTTCCTTTGTATATATTTACCTACTTTAATACTTTTCTAATATTATATTTTGCCTAATTCAATAATCTTCTTTTATATATCTTACGTGCTATAATACTTTCCTTAACATATTTTGTCCAATTCAATATCTTACTTTTATGCTTCTAATATAAAAATATAAAGATTTATATCTAATTAGAAAAAACATATATAAGTTGAATTAATCTTTATTTACAATAAAATTTGAAATAATTTTATTATAATTCTAAATATTTATATAAAAAAAATTATAAGTTATATAAAGTTATTACAAAAGGGAAATAAATATAAAAATATAAACTTAAAGTTTTTTATCTAATCCAAATATAATAAATTGAAAGTAATATTAAATATATATGAAAAACTATTGTTACACCAAACAAAAAACAAAACAAAGTGAAACAAAAAAGATAACATAATACTAATACTAATAATAAATTATTATGCCTAGAAAAATAAATATTAAATATATTCTAAATCTTTTTATCTAATTCAAATATAATGCATTAATACATATATATTATATATCTGCACGAACAAATTAGTATCTTACGCAGAAAAAAAAAAGAAATTAAAATAATATTACATATACTACAAGTTAGATGCACGATATTTTTTCAATAGAATTATCAGTGTCTTATAAATTTAATCTTTTATATCACATACTCACATGTAACACGCGGTTATTGTATATATACTCCCTCCATCCCAAAATGATAGTCTTGCGGTTGATTTCACACAGATTAAGGAATGAGTAGTTTATATGGTTAAATTATTAATTTAGTTGGTGTTTTCCAATTAAAACTTCTTGAATTTATTAATGTCAATTAATACTTATAGAAATCAGTGTTGGAATTAGTATATTTGTTATTGGAATAGTAAAATTTTACATTGTAATCATCAATTTTTAATTTACCATGTAGAAAACTAGTATTTCAAGAATATTAATTAAGGTTATGTGTCTGGTTTCTTGCTGTAATATATAAGGATCCTTTTTCTATTTTTTTTTTGTTTCTTGCTGTAATATATATATATATATATATATATATATATATATATATATATATATATATATATATATATATATATATATATTATTACGTCTTCAACTTTATG
>BMAC01001586.1:0-14332 GCA_014905375.1 Phtheirospermum japonicum
TTCATCACTCTCCTCATATCTCCTCATCAGATCATTCTCTTCATTCCAACTCAGATAGGACATCTACATCCCCTATTCCAGTTTCTCCTCAAACCACAACTGGTTCTCATACTAGCATTCCCTTAACTGTTCAATTGCCATCTTTAGAAAATGAACAAAACCATGATATTTCTCCTTCTCATAATTCAGTTGCTATTAATACTCACTCTATGCAGACAAGGGCCAAGACAGGTCACCTGAAGCCCAAAGCTTTCACTACAGTTGTTTCTCAACAAAAGGAACCTACAACTCTGCAAGAGGCAATACAACAAAAACATTGGCAACAGGCTATGGTTTCTGAGTTTAATGCCCTTACCAGGAATAACACTAGGCTGCTCACCTCATTACCTCCTGGAAAGAAACTAGTAGGTTGCAGGTGGATATACAAAATTAAAAGGGCAGCTGATGGATCTGTGGCAAGATATAAAGCAAGGCTTGTAGTCAAGGGGTATACACAAACCCCTGGCTTTGACTATGAAGAAACTTTCAGTCCAGTAGTCAAACCTGTGACTATTAGAACCATTTTATCCATTGTTGTTTCTTGTGGTTGGGACATCAGACAACTGGATGTAAACAATGCATTCCTAAATGGTGATCTAACAGAGGTTATATACATGCAACAACCTCCAGGTTTTGAACAAGGAAGTCAGAGTTTGGTTTGCAAACTGAACAAGGCAATTTATGGATTAAAACAGGCTCCAAGGGCTTGGTATTCCAAACTCAAGCAGGTCCTCACAAAGATTGGATTTCAGTATTCTAAGTCTGACACTTCATTGTTCTTCAGGGCTACTAAAACATCCTACACAGTGCTTCTAGTTTATGTGGATGATATACTCATCACTGGTAGCAATAATTCAGAGATTACCTCACTTATTAGATTATTGGACTCAGAATTCTCTCTGAAAGATCTGGGAATAGTTCATCATTTTCTTGGAATTGAAGTTAAGCATACACCCTCAGGTATGCACTTATGTCAGAAACAATACCTTCAAGATCTTTTACACAGGGCAGGTATGACCACTACTAAAGGGTGTGTTACCTCAATGATCACTTCACCTCCTCTGTCTAAATTCAATGGCAGTCCCTTTTCCGATCCAACCTTGTACAGAAGTATAATTGGAGGATTGCAATAGCTTACCATTACAAGACCAGACATTGTTTTTTGTGTGAACAAACTAAGTCAATTCATGCAGTCTCCTTTAGATACTCACTGGAAGCTGTCAAAAGAGTTCTGAGATACATTGCAGGCACATCCACTCTGGGCTTACTCTTCACTAAATCAAAGTCCAACAGATTAACAGGCTTTTCTGATGAAGACTGGGCCACAGACATTGATGATAGAAGGTCCATCACAAGTTTTTGTGTCTATTTAGGATCCAATCTTGTGTCTTGGTGTTCAAAGAAGCAGGCCTCAGTTTCCAAATCCAGCACATAGGCTGAATATAGAAGCTTGTCACATTGTGCTTCAGAGATCATGTGGATAAAACATCTTCTGACTGAGATCAGAATGCCTACTGTCTCCACTCCTATAATTTGGACAGATAACATTGGAGCAAAAGCCTTAGCTGCCAATCCAGTGCTTCATTCAAGAATTAAACATGTGGAAATTGATGTGCACTTTGTAAGAGAAAGGGTAAGCTCAGGACAACTAAGTGTTCAGCACATTCCTACTTATGATCAAGTGGCAGACATTTTAACAAAGCCCTTGTCAAGACAATCCTTCACCCGGTTTCGAAATATGTTTCATGTTACACACTCACCGGCCTTGGATTGAGGGGTGTGTGGTAGATGATCTTGACTAAGGCCTAGTCAGCAATCCTACTCGGCTTAACAGGTGGCATAAGGTCGGAGTGTTGTGCTCTCTTTTGGACGTTTGCATGAGGATATGCATGGACTGTACTGGAGCAATCTCCACCTTTCATTGTGTGTGCAGCTGTCATCTCCATCAATGGCCCTCATTTCTTGTCCGTTGCTTTATTGATTTGTCACAGCTAGTGAGCTTGGGTTTACACCATTATATATGTATTCTACTCAGACCTTCTTTGATAACAAGAAAGCAATGTTTCATTTATCCTCATTTAGCTCCAAGCAGTCTGTGTATTTAATTTCCAACAGGGGTACATAACCGGAGGGTGGGCATAATTTTTTTTCTCATAAACCTGAAGATTCCATCGACTCTTTTGATTTGCGATGACTCTTTGCTTCGAGCTTAATGGGAAAGAAGAAGGCGATGACCGAGATGCACCTCCGTTTTTTGTGCAATAATAAGAACAGAAATCTATCTTTGGTAATGAAAAAAATTAAAAACCCTGATATGTTTCGTAAACAAGAACGTAGATGAGATATTCTTAGAATATAATTGATTTTCATTCCATATTTTTTGTGAAGAAAAGATGTCGTGTACGTGGGTTTTTCAAGCATAATTCATGGACTAATTATGCTTAATTTGTTGTTATTTTAAGATAGTGCGTGTAATTACATACAAGTCCTTTCCCATTAAATATAAATATATTTCTAATATAATTACTAAGATGATCTTGGCTATAGAATTAATTTGATCTAGAGGTTCATGTTGGTTCCTAGTTCCCACGCAGGGGACTGGTTCCCACATAATCTCAATCCTATATATATATATATATATATATAAGATTAGGTTCAAATTAGAACCATGTTCTTATTTGTGAACCTAGGGTGAATTATGAGCCTTAGATCAAATTAAATGGATGAATGAGATTTTCTGTATATTTTTTATTCGATTAAAAGCATTAGGATTGTATAATAAAAGCACTGCTAGTGTATATAACTGAAATATTAATAAATCACTGTGATTGTATAATAAAAGTACTAGTTCGCAGGTTCGCATATAATGACATGGTTCCATTTGAACCCACCTCTACACACACACACACACACACACACACACACACATATATATATATATATATATTATATATATATATAATATACACCACACACACATTATATGCGAAACCTGAGAACTAGTGCTTTTATTATATACCAGCAGTGCTTTTATTATACAATCCTAATGCCTTTTTATTAAATAAGGAAATATACAAGAAATCTGATCCATCCATTTAATTAGATCTAAGGCCCATAATTGACCCTGGGTTCACATATAGGAACATGGTTCTCGTTTGAACCTAATATATATATATATATATATATATATATATATATATATATATATATATATATATATATAGCTTTTGTTCAATTATATATAAATAAGAACTTTGATGGAGATTTGTAGCATCATTCAAGTAAGTATTATTCTATTCCACCTCTTATAAAGAAAAGAACTTAAATCAAAATAATAGACTATTCATTTTTTTAAATTCCGCTGGCCGAGCTCCTACTTGAGCTTACAGGGAGAAAGCAATCTCCGTCAAGGTTTGCCCCTAAAATAGGTGATCCTTATGGACGCCACCCGACTAAACATACCAATAGTCACCAGTGATTTGATCAAAACTATGATTTTACAGATTTGGAAGATCCTTTTTTGGCTCTCTCTTTAGCACTATGCCTCTTATCCCTAGGAGGTCTTCCTCCACTAGTAGGTTTTTTCGGTGCTCCACACCTACCCAATAATCCGCCAGGCGAAAAAAGTTCAAGTGTGTGCAGGCTCGTGCAGCTGCAACACGATTTGAAAAAGGAATTGCCATGGGGTGTGATATTGCACGATTCTTATGTATCAAATAAGTTTCGTCCAGTCATTAATAACTTGATTATTTTTAGATAATAGTAGATAGAAATTCCACGGCATGAGAGGAAGAAAGAGCTCAAGAGCATGTCTTCTTATTCAACCATAGCATAAAGAGAAGAGTCTGACCTAGAAACCACCACACACACACACACACACACACACACACACACACACACACACACACACACACACACACACACACACACACACATATATATATATATATATATATATATATATATATATATATATATATATATATATATATATAGTATACAGATTTATGATTGGTGCCACCGAAGAAGCCTGGCCGATGGACAAGTATGGAAAAATCCTTTTTCAGTGTTGTCTCATCCCCCTGCAGGATATTCTTCCAATTCATTCCTTTTTTTTATTAGAGTTTTTTTTTTGTTTATTTTTTTTTCAATGTGGTTACTTTTGAGTCTTCACTTATATTGATCTGAAGAAATAAGACTTGGATTCTTGATTTTGTTTCCAATATATTGATAACCAAATACATTGAAAAGAAAATGTTGATGAATATATAATAAAAAATGTCTGCATATCCTATAGTTAACTTTCTATTGTGTATCTTATAATTGTATACTTTTTTTTTGTTTTTTTCTCGATTTTAAATATCTGCATATCCTCGGAGATGATTTTTGAGGTATTGGAGATGATTTTTGAGATATTTTCGGAAATCATTTTAGAGATAATAATGCAATTTCTACCCGATAATCCCAGTGTCTTACCACCTCCCACCCCCACCTCAGAAAACGAAAATAACTAAACATAGTATTAATGATTATAATATATTCATGAATATAAAAAGTGTTTAAAGGAAATATGGAACAACTTTGAATATGGGATCTGTATTTGGATAAACTCCTCATTTATCTAGTCTTCAAATCAAACCATATTGTTAATTCTGTTGACACCTTACTTATGTGTCAAGCTCGGAATTATTCAATTAACATGTGTCATTTGGTTATGTATTGGAAATCTGATGTGCATTCTCACATCATTTTTCTAAAAATATTTCCTTATATGTAAAATTGTCAAGGGTATAAACTTTTTATCATTTCATTCGTCTTCCTAAAAATCCAAGGTTTATCTCTCTCTGTCTCTCTCCGCAGCATCCCACCATCTCAAGGTTCTTTTTTTGTTCTTCTTCATCTTCTGCTTCTCTATTAATTATTTTATGGTCGGTATTTCTTAATTTCTTTAAATCAATCGTGTGTTTTTTCCTGAACTCCAATTTTTGGTGGAACTTTTGGTCGGAGCTCACTCTTGTGACATGCACGCTTACATATAAGGGGTATAACCGACTTTCCATCTCTTACTTATGACTCCTGCTCATAACAATGAGACGTGAGCACTTATGTGACCTGTTAAGATAATGTTCACATTAATATATGTATACACGTAGGGTTTGGAACCTACGTAGTTCTCACGTGCCATTATTTTGAGCGAGAGTCATGAGGAGGAGATGAAAAGTCAATTTTACCCCTTATATGTTAGCGTGCATGTCACACGAGTGAGATCCGGTAGAATTTCTACAAAAAATGGGAGTTCAGGAGGTTAAGTGCAAAATTCGTACAGTATAGGAGGTAATTTGCACGAAAAAAAAGTTTATGAAGAAAAGTGTCAAAATGGCCATAGTTTAGGAGGTAAAAAAAATTCTATTTATTTCTACTTTATAAATCGTTAAGCGTCATTTGTTAGGTAATTACAAATTTCGAGGGGTTACACAAATATCTGTAAAGAGGTGAAACTTTTTGTAATTATACTCAAAAAATAATGCTTCAAATGCAACTTTGAAATTGCAAGAAATATATTAAAAAGTTAATAATAAAACTAATTCATTTCTGAGATGTATAATAATTTATAACTATCTAGGAAAGTATTAAAATATTGAATAAAATTTCACAGTCCTCTATTCATATGCTTCCATATTTTTAAGAAAAAGAATCTCCTTATTCTTACTTTTTTTTTAAACATAATAACTCTATCTAATTCTTCTCTTTTTCTAGCAACTCCATTGTTATTGCAACCAGCGAATGCATATTGAAACTCTCAAGTTCGGTCATTGTCTCCATAAGTGACTCGAGATCCCTCTTTATTCCCATACTCTTGAAATCTCGCACGTTCGTGTTGTTATTACCTCTCATCATCTAAATGGAAAGCTCAAATCTCGTACCTTCTAATCCTCAGAAATTTTATCGATGGGTACAAATATTACTTCAGAATCAAGAAAAGCCGACGGGCCAAGTCGAGTTCTCTAATCCCGGCTTTTTCGAACATGGTTATGGAGTCTTCGGGACTCATAAACCTAAAAATGTATGTTGCTGCTCAAATCATAACTTCCTGCAATTTGCCCCATCTTTCATAATACCTTTGAGAATCTGCAGAGGAAGAGGCAAAAGTTAGAAGCTGCTCTATTTTGGGAAATTTACAAAATACACCCTTGACATCTAACATATTTATTACAAAAAGCTCGATTCTTCATCAAAACTGTTAATATCCCCTGACTAAACGTTTATATGTTACAACCCTGAGGTATTCTTTAATTTCAAAAGATATAGTTGGACTTTTTTATAATTAAGATAAACTTCAGGGTTATTTTTGTAATAATTCCCTCTATTTTTGTTCATAGGCCTGATTGGAGAGAATAGTTATAAAGGGATCATTACAAAAAAATGAACTTTTAAAATTATGAAAAATACCCCTAATATTTGATTTAATGTTAAAATTATGGGTCCTAAATGTAAATTTTTAAGTATGTGAAAGGGGGGCTTTAAATGTTTATGCTTCTAAAGGTTTAAGTATAAGACAAAAAAAAATCTAATAGGTTTAATATATAGTNGATATGAAAGTTACGTAATGTCAGCACCTCCAATGATCATGAGAGAAATGAGAGATGAAGTTGCACATATTAGTATTTGATTCCATTTATTTTGCTTTTAATAAATATGATAAATAAAATGATAAGAGCATTAAAAATAATTAAAAACCTTACAAAATATTTTTGGATTTATTTTGGATTTTTAAATAACTATTTCGATTTGTTGTTGTTTTCGAGTTTATTTAAATATGTTATTATATTAAAGGCAGGTTGTTGTTTTTTTCAATTTGTTTTTTTTTTCGATTTGTTTTTTTTTTAAATTTGTTTTTCAAGTTTATTATATTACCGACGGAAATGGTCCGTCGGTATGCGCGAGTTTTTTTCGTAGTGATAACAGGTTATTAGAAATTAAAGGCTTCAATAATCTATTATGATGACTTTATGAACATACTGGTAGGATTTGTTATTGCAATGTACACGATACTAACTCAATTGGTTGGATATTTGCTTGCGATTCTTCAATGAAATTAAAGGCTCTAAGTTGGGCGAATTTATATCTTATAGGAAGGATAAAATCTCATCCCTAAAGGTTGAACGATTTTTCAATGAAGATAGCTTTTCTTTTGACTTTTGTGAAGACAATGATTTTTCTATGTATATTTTCATATTGTTTGGTTTTGAATGTTCATTTGGGATGTAAAAAAATGCACTCTTTTGATGGATGCAATTTCCAAGTTGTTTGTAACCTTTTGTTGGATACAATTAAGGGTTTTATTATTAGAATCCTATTGATGGATAAAATTGAGGGTTTTATTGTATCCTTTTCCCACTATTACAGTTGGAGTTGACGGTCATATGCAATTTATTGCCAATAATCCTAGTGTCTTACCCCGCCCCTTATAAGATATTAATGATTATAATATATTCATGATTATAAAAAGTACTTAAAGGATATATGGGACAACCATGAATCCGGGATCCGTATTTAGATAGACTCTGCATTTATCTAGTCTTCAAATCAACCCATATTGTTAATTCTATTGACATCTTACTTATTTGTCAAGCTCAGAATTATTCAATTGACACGTGTCATTTGGTTATGTTTTGGAAATCTGATGTGGCATTCTCACATCATTTTTCTAAAAATCATTCCTTATATTATATGTAAAGTTATCGAGGGTATAAAATAACACTTTTATCATTTCATTCGTCTTCCTAAAAATCCAGGGTTTATCTCTCTCTGTCTCTCTCCGCAGCATCCCACCATCTCAAGGTTCTTTTTTTTTCTTCTTCATCTTCTGCTTCTCTATTAATTATTTTATGGTCGGTGTTTCTTAATTTCTTTAAATCAATCGTGTTTTTTTTCCTGAACTCCAAATTTTGGTGGAACTTTTGGTCGGAGCTCACTCTTGTGACATGCACGCTTACATATAAGGGGTATAACCGACTTTCCATTTCTTACTTATGACTCCTGCTCATAACAATGGCACGTGAGCACTTATGTGACCTGTTAAGATAATGTTCACATTAATATATGTATACACGTAGGGTTTGGAACCTACGTAGTTCTCACGTGCCATTATTTTGAGCGGAAGTCATGAGGAGGAGATGAAAAGTCAATTTTACCCCTTATATGTTAGCGTGCATGTCACACGAGTGAGATCCGGTTAGAATTTCTACAAAAAATGGGAGTTCAGGAGGTTAAGTGCAAAATTCGTACTTTATAGGAGGTAATTTGCACGAAAAAAAAGTTTATGAGGAAAAGTGTCAAAATGACCATAGTTTAGGAGGTAAAAAAAAATTCTATTTGTTTCTACTTTATAAATCGTTAAGTTTTATTTGTTAGGTAATTACAAATTTCGAGGGGTTACACAAATTTCTGTAAAGAGGTGAAACTTTTTGTAATTATACTCAAAAAATAATGCTTCAAATTCAACTTTGAAATTGCAAGAAATATATTAAAAAGTTAATAATAAAACTAATTCATTTCTGAGATGTATAATAATTTATAACTATCTAGGAAAGTATTAAAATATTGAATAAAATTTCACAGTCCTCTATTCATATGCTTCTATATTTTTAAGAAAAAGAATCTCCTTATTCTTACTTTTTTTTAACATAATAACTCTATCTAATTCTTCTCTTTTTCTAGCAACTCCATTGTTATTGCAACCAGCGAATGCATATTGAAACTCTCAAGTTCGGTCGTTGTCTCCATAAGTGACTCGAGATCCCTCTTTATTCCCATACTCTTGAAATCTCGCACGTTCGTGTTGTTATTAGCTCTCATCATCTAAATGGAAAGCTCAAATCTCGTACCTTCTAATCCTCAGAAATTTTATCGATGGGTACAAATATTACTTCAGAATCAAGAAAAGCCGACGGGCCAAGTCGAGTTCTCTAATCCCGGCTTTTTCGAACATGGTTATGGAGTCTTCAGGACTCATAAACCTAAAAATGTATGTTGCTGCTCAAATCATAACTTCCTGTAATTTGCCCCATCTTTCATAATACCTTTGAGAATCTGCATAGGAAGAGGCAAAAGTTAGAAGCTGCTCTATTTTGGGAAATTTACAAAATACACCCTTGACATCTAACATATTTATTACAAAAAGCTCGATTCTTCATCAAAACTGTTAATATCCCCTGACTAAACGTTTATATATTACAACCCTGATGTATTCTTTAATTTCAAAAGATATAGTTGGACTTTTTTATAATTAAGATAAACTTCAGGGTTATTTTTGTAATAATTCCCTCTATTTTTGTTCATAAGCCTGATTGGAGAGAATAGTTATAAAGGGATCATTACAAAAAAATGAACTTTTAAAATTATGAAAAATACCCCTAATATTTGATTTAATGTTAAAATTATGGGTCTAACTGTAAATTTTTAAGTATGTGAAAGGGGGGATGTTTATGCTTCTAAAGGTTTAAGTATAAGACAAAAAAAAAATCTAATGTTTTTCATATATAGTCTGAAATTACACTTATAATTTGATTGAAAATGGATTTTTCATGAATTACATACACAATTATGATTTTAAACMATCAAATCAAATCAAATCAAATTATTAAAAATAGACCTTTACATATATAGCTTGAGTTAATCTAAGACAAAACAAAGTTTAATGATTAACAAACATTAAAAATCTCAGACAAAACTACATATTTCTTATATTAGAATATTTCTTAATCAATTATGATTTAACATCACGAATAATTAGTATTTTAATTTTTAAAATATTTATATTGCTACTTGACATCGCTACGATACAAAAAAATAGAAGATACAACATTCAGATTTATTTGAATTACATGTGTTTCTCGATTTTCTATTATTATAAACAACTGAGCTTTAAAAAGTGTATTCTTATAACTTTCACGTTTGAATTACATGTGTATCTTATATGTGTTTTGAATCACATGTGTTTATAGACTTTCCACCTATTGTTTATTTCACAATGACTATAAATAAAAGTTAGAGTCAAACTCTCTCCAACGCTGGTCTGTATTTGCCAAAACGAGTGTTCAGCCACGGCTAACTCTATGTCGCTATATCACGAGTTAAGAGCCAGTAAAGATTTGAGAATTCTATGTTACAACGACGATGGTAATTAACATTGTTTACAAAGAAGTTTTTCAAAACTTGAAGTGAACAAGTTTTTTTCTTTAGGTTAATAATTTCATTATTCGACTTTCTTAGATTTCTTTGATTGTTTTATTTTTTTTAATGAATTTTTTCGATATGCCCGCGTAACATGTTAGTTTCCAAAAAGACCCGACAAATTGAAAAGAAATACAAATGTTGTTTACAATGAAATTTTCCAAAATCTCGGGTGAACAATTTCAATACGTTTTATTATTTACTAAAATTTTGAGTTTAATTTTTTTGTTTTTATTTTTATATTTACTGGATTTGCCCGCGTAAGCGCGAGTTTCTAAACTAGTTATTAATAAGTTGCTTAGAATTTGGTGATAAAGGACACGTGCGGTTTTTGTGTAGATATTTCTTGTTCGAGACCTCATATATATCCCAAATCTAAGGGGGTGTATTCATTTCAAACTTGTATAGACATTTTAAAATTTGTTTGACTATAAGATTTGCTTGGATTTTTTTTAATTTTATTGATTTTATATATTTGTTGGGAGTTTATAAAAGTTTTATAAAATCTCATGTTTAAAGATGGGATTTTGGTATATATTATTGGGATAATTTTTTTTGCCCCCAATGTATGCTGTTTTTTTCACTTTGCTCCCCGAAGTATTTTTTATTCCACTTTACCCCTCTGATGTATAATAATTTTCGACGTTGCCCCCCAAACTTTATTATGTAAATTATTAAGCTAAGTAACATAATAATATATTATTATGTATTATAATTGAACAAAATAAAATAAAGGTGTATTTCGTATATGCATTATAATATTATGATACGAAAAGTAAAGTTATCATTCGATATTATTATTTATATAAAAAGTGTGAATAAATACTATATTAATCATGAGCACATTATTATATAAGATTATAATTAATGTACTCATGATTAATATAGTATTTAATCACACTTTTTATATAAATAATAATATTGAATGATAATTTTATTTTTTGTATTATAATAATTTACATAATACTTAGTTATGTATTTAATAATTAATAATATAAAAGATGTATTGATGATATTTATATTTAGAAAATTATAAATATTAATTGTATATTTATGGGTTTTTTTTTATTTGGAATTGTATTGACAACTTTGTGTATATGTGAGTATAAGATAAAAATTATATATCTTTTCCAAATATAAAATTTTAAAACAAAATTTTAAAATTTATAATATTTTAATTTTTCCCCCAAATTATAAGATTTTTTGCACTTTACCCCCCAAACTATAAGATTCTTTCACTTGCCCCCCAACTGCCCGCCGATGGAATCTAGAAGGAATATTCTGGTGGAAATAAAGTTTGGGGGCAACGTCGAAAATTATTGTACATGAGGGGGCAAAGTGGAACAAAAAATACTTCGGGGGGCAAAGTGAAAAAAACTGCATAAATTGGGGGGCAAAAAAAAAATTATCCCAATATTATTTACCTTAGAAGTTTAGGAAAATTCAGTCAAATCACAAATTCAAAAATGTATTTGACTTATTTAATATTTCGTGACAATTTAAAAATTCAAAATATCTCAAATGAATTGAGACTTCTATGGACATTTAATAATTAATTAGAAATCTCAATTAAATACCTCAAAACTTTTATAAGTTTAAAATTTCTTAATTAAATAAAATAGAATTTTAAAATTTTTAAAATGTATTTKAAAGTTCTAAATGAATACACCCCCCTAAATCTACATTTCAATAAKTCATTATTTATCAAATCATACGTATATTTTCCAAATTGGAATAACATATATGTCAATAGCTTCTCAAGTTAAGATGTGCAATTAACTATATCCGCGTTGATTTTAACAAAATATAAATKAACAATTACTTAGACAAGATTGCCCATATTATGGGGAGAGAAATAAAATTATTGGCATTTATTTGAAATCTTAGTAATTATTACAAATTCAGTCAAATTACAAATTCAAAATTATTTGACTTATTTAATATCTCATGAKAATRTGAGAATTCAAAATATTTCAAATGAATTAAGACTTCTATGGACATTTAATAATTAATTAMAAATCTCAATTAAACATCTCGTAACTTTTATAAGTTTTAAAATTTCTTAATTAAATATATCAAGATTTTAAAAATCTTATGATACCTTTAAAATCTCTAAATGAATACACCCCCTAAATCTACCYTTAAAAACTCATTATTTATCAAATCATATGTATATTRTCCAAATTGGAATAACATATGTCAATAACTTCCCCAGTTAAGATGTGCAATTAACTATATCAGCGTTGATTTTAAGAAAARATAATCAACAATTACTTAGATAAGATTGCCCATATTATGGAGAAACYAATAAAATTATTGTCATTTATTTGAGATCTTAGTAATTATTAACTCATGATATGATTTTGCTTCAACCACAAAATTGTACAATGACACACACGCATATATATACTGTACAATTTCTTACAATGCAAAACTGAGAATAATATTATTTTATCAACAAAGGAAGGAGAAGATGGAGAGAAAATAGGCTCAGGTTTTGATCACATTGATATTTGTATTGGCAATCTCCATAACACGTACAACAGAAACAAATGTTTCGGATATCGGAAGCCCAGCAAACTGCGTCAGAGCTTGTTACTATCTCTGCCGCAACAAGCCGGATSATTTTAAATGCCTCGATAGATGTAATCAAGACTGCTTTCCACCATTTCAAGCACGCCGAGATGGCCGGGATTAATTAATAATGGGATGTTATAATCCTGTTTCAATATTCTATATTTACGTGATYTTCGTTGAGCYCATGATKTTTGTTATATCGAATATCATCAAGATAATAAATATAAACTTCTTCTTCMTTTTCTTTTTTTATWTTTGATAATCACAAAATATGATTGATCMAGTGTTAATTTATATCACTTTCTTGTCTAATTTTTATTATTTACAATAAAGCTTTCACAATATACTCAATCTTGAATTATTATTCTAGCTAATTCGCCGYACACTAGGGGATGTGTGCGTGCAAGTTATAGGGAGGTGAGATTCCTCTTTTTGATTTATGCCAGTTTTGATTTGCTGATGAATTGTTAGATTTAGAAATAGGGATTTAAATTGTGGTACTTTATAATTGTTGCTATGGAGTGTGGTGTGAGTAGAGAGAGTGGAGGTTTGAGAGGATGAATTGTGAGTGTGTGTGTGCGCGAGTGCTGTGAAATTGGTTGCAGAGAGAGAGAGAGAAAGAGATAAGAGAGGAGTTGGGCACAGGGAAGAGAAATAGAGGAGAGAAATAAGAAAGAAGATGATTGGGCTAAAGGGTTTTAATTGGAAGTGATGGGCTGGAGAGAATTATTTGTGTAACTGGGTTGGTTCAATTGGAAGACTTGCTGGACTTGAATTTGGGCCCTAGCTGTGGCATTTCTGATTGGAAAAATTACTTGGTATACTAACTTAATCTTAGTACTGTTAATGTGTTTTTCTTTGCAATTTATTATTTTAAAGGTCTTAGAAATGCCAAAGATCATTGATATACTTAAGGTGAAAGTTTGGATAAAATTTGAGATCGAGGATGATGAAGAGATCAGGCTCGTGATGCGGACGAGTATGATGGATCTTCACCTTAGTTTGATAATTTGAAGTCTACAACTATTTGTTGTTGGTATTGCCTACTCTAATGGTGGAATTAATATTTCGGTTGATGTAATTTGAAGTGTACAAATTGAATAATGTTAAATTTTCAATGCCTAATATCAAATTCCTTTTTGTTTGAAGTTTGGATTGTATTATTTTGAGTTATTTATAAAATTTTATAATTTGAGTTTAACTTATAGTAGCGGTTTTTTCGATGACTAATTCATTTGGTAACGTCAAGATTGGAACAAAATTTTGTTCAAATATGTGTAACATAAATAAGACGACAAAATAGGGAGGACATATCCTTGTAATTTGTGTAACACTACTGGCACGACGTGTTGAAACCTACAGACCTATAGAATTTCGATTTTATATTTTGTTGTCATGGAAGTTGATATGACACTTCTTTTAGGCCCTCCAAGTTCTGGAAAGACTTCACTTTTGTTGGCTTTAGTTAGGAAGCTTGATC
>BMAC01001586.1:18659-30578 GCA_014905375.1 Phtheirospermum japonicum
AAATATAATTTGAAACCCGTTGAAATAATCCCAAAAATTCCAAATGTATCATGAATTTTCATCTTGTAAAATAATATCAACAAATCAAATAAATATATGTTCCACCTTCAAAATAGGTAGCTAAACTTTGAAATAAGAAATCAGTATGTTATAAGAATTTAAATAAGCACTATAATCTGGTGGGGAATATAATGGGGACAAATGCAGAATGAAGAATTTCAAAAATTGAATTACGAACCATTATGAATTCTAAAAATAAAGGTCAATTTTATCTGAACAATTATTTAAGATCTATTAATAAATCCTAAATTATATAGAAGAAACGCATGCATTTTAAGAAATTTAGAAAATATCATCAAAATAGAAAAAAAACATGCACAATGGAAAATAACAACTATCGTATAAAAGAAAATGAAAAACGTATAAATGTTGTATCATAAAATAAAAAGAAAAACAAAAGGTGATACATAGCGTAATTTTCCCAAAAAGTAATGTCCAATTAATGATTGTAGTCGGACACGTGAAAAAAAAAATCAAAAAAGGGAATTTGTAAAACTGCCTGTTTAAAAAACAAAAGTTTAAAAACTACGATCACTCAAAAATTTATAAATATACGAATATAACTCTAACACCCCACCTATTTATAAATATACGAATATAACTCAAACCACCCCATCTAACTATTAGTTATCAACCTAAATTTTTCGCTATGAACCCAAATTCAATTGCTTCAGAAAGATATATCAACTAAAATTAATTAATCGATATCAACTCAAATACTAATATTTGGAAAAAGTTGTAAACAAATTATAGTATCAACCCTTCGATTTATATATCAACCCAAAAACTTTTAATTTTGAAAAAGATTTCGAGATATATCAACCTAAATCCTCGAATTCAAAAATTTTTAAAATTTTATTTTGTATATTTCAATTAATCGGTGTGGAGATGTGAAGAGATGAATTTGAATGAATGTGACTGATAAAATCAATCAGAGCGAGGAGAAAAATCTAAAAACATATATAATTAATTGAAATAATAAATAATTTGGTATAATCGTAAACTTTCAACTATAAACCTATTACAAAAAAAAAAAAAAAAAGTTATGTCATATACTTCTAATGTCCATCAGACTCGTATAATCAATACTTATGCCATATACTTTTAATATGAAGGCTTGAAACAAAAGGGAAAAGGGAAACAAAGAGAAAAAAATAGGAATATACCAGTTTCATAAAAGTGGAAATACTTGGGGCGACAGAATATTCACGAGTTTCGGCCAAACGACTAGATAATTCGGGAATATCATGGTTTTAWAACGATCTAGGCCCCTTGAGGATCCGACCAAAACCACGTTCATGACCTCATCGAACACCGAACATTTCCCTRATTATTGCCCTCTCATCCACACTTCCATCAGATGATGCAATAATATATGTTTCTCTTGCATCAAGAAGTCAAGCCTGCAATTTAAAAAAGAGAAGAGAAAAGGAGAACTTCAAGGGTAGTTTTTGTGATTTTAATAGATGAGTAATTTTTTTATTTTTGTAATTAGACTAAACTTTAGAAGTAGTTTTTGTAATTATCTCTAAAAGAATCTAAGYTAAGGGCCCTTGGATGAAATAGACATGTAGTGTCAAATAAAACTAGATAAACAAGACAAATAATCAACATGATAACTTACATCATATGCGGCATCCTTATTTGCCACTTCCCATTATTATCATTGTGCATCTTTCAAACTAAATCAATGAACCTCGGATCCTCATCCTCGTCCTTATCCTTAACATCATCACACTTCTATAGAAAAGGTAAATATAACAAATATTAAATACATAATAATAATAATAATAATAATAATAATAATAATAATATTATTATTATTATTAATAATATTTAGATGTACCCAATCCACAGTGTGGGTAACGAGGCTCTTGACCCTTGATAACAAGGATATTTTTGCCTTTTCCAATTATTTGCATTCTTGATCGATCTATTCTGTAAACGCATTGGCCAATAATAAATTAGTGAGAAGAAATACAGTAGAACATGTTAAATGATAAAAATACAAAATGAGATTAAAGATTTTGCTCTGTAGAAGTAAACAAAGCAATACTCTTTCGCCAATCTTCATCGGTCATGCTCCTATAATTAGTAGAAAAGTCTGAATTTTGTGAATTTTCTAGTTGGCTCTGGTAATAAGAGTGAGTTGAGGCTCAAATATATCTAGTTTATATAATAAAGTTAATATTGACAAAAACTATGTGAAAAATCTCTTACTGTCATGCGATTGACCGTCTTCAGATTCACATTGTCTGCTTGGTCTCTTGTTAAGACATCTTAGGGTTTCATCCCCACCATCTCCATCATGACAAACATTTTCCATTAGAAACTACAAAGTATACAACAATTTTTGTCACTTTCTAGCTCAAATTGAGTACTCAAGCAAAACTAGATTATGGAAAATGCAGTCATCATACAAATATGCAGTAGAAAGCAGTCAAATATAAACTCCATGCTATCAATTATTATTGTAACCATTCGTATCATGATTTAAAAATGCTAAATTATTATAATAAATTCATAGAGATTCCTTTGCACAGAGATAATAATGACAGAAAATAATTACTTTATAGTCAAAAACTATATAATCAGGGCAATTATGACTAATGTCTTTCTCCGCATATAAAAACTTGATTCACTCGAAACACGAACAAAGCTCAACTGCATTAAGATGAATAATATATGGCAAACACTTGTGTTAGGCCAGATTAACGGGTCATGACCCGTTAGGCCATCTGACCCGATACTATAATGTATTAGTTTTTGTACTGTGATGTATTGGTTTTTGTACTGTAAAGTATTAGTTTTTCATAAATCTCTGACCCGTGCTATGATGTATTGGTTTTTGCACTATAAATTTTTGTACTATGATGTATTGATTTTTTATTATAATGTATTGATTTTTGCACTATAATGTATTGATATGAAATTTTGGCCTAACGGGTGATCCGTTAGTCCGGGCTAACAAGAGTGCTGCCCATAATATATATCATACAATGATTTACATGGTAACTCATTAACTTGCACATAACATGATTCTTGGATGTAGTTGAATTGTTTAGGCACATACTTCTCATCTACTCTAACGTGTATCAACTAAGTGATATTAACTGACAAAGAAGTTATAAGCTGTAGGAGGCTTACACGTTTAATGTAATCCTATAAAATTATCATAAATCTCAACTAGGCGCACTTTCGATTTATCATTCATGCAATTAAATGGATATTTATAAACAATCATTTGTTTGCCATTTTTTTCTTTTGCTAGTTGAAGGAAACTAAGAATTTTGGTTTCCAATATTTCACATCCTCTTATAATTGCCGCCTTCTCCGATTATAAAGTTTTGCACTATTTTGTAATTGTCGCCATGTGTGTATTTTCACATATAATAATAATAATAATAATAATAATAATAATAATAATAATAATAATAATAATAATACACTAGTAATGTCAAGATATCAATCAGAATTAATATCATCTATCGGCAAATCATTATAATCATTATAATTATCAAAAGATAAATAGTACACGATGTCAATTAGAATCACTGTCATGTGTTTACAAACAATCATTTATTTCATCATCACGAGTTATAGGATCTTGTTGTTCATCATTTTTTGTACTACTGCCCGTATCTAAGTTTGAAACGATATAAGCTAGATTGGCTGGCAACGTGCAAAATTAAAGCGAGATCGACAATAGATTTTATCGAGCCTATGATAATCAATCCATTAAAGATGAGAAGATAGAAATACACAATTCAATACAATTAGAGGGTGGAGATTTTCAATTACACGTCGTCCTTATTATTAATGAGTCCGATGAACTTGTCGATGAGGTAGAGGAGGAGACAGAAGATGAGTTTCTAACCGATGATGAAGATACAGATGAAGATGAGTTTGACAATAACCTAGACAGTGAAAGTGTCGGTTCAGGTTAATTATAAAATGGATACATACATATATAGTTTAAAATTATATTAATTCATTTATCCCGGTTCAATTGTACTTAAATTTTAATATTTTTTAGATGAGAGGTAGAGGTCATTGACGTTCTTCTCTAAGCCCATATTCGGGCCATGCTTCTCTTGGTTCATCATCATCGTCTCACCGTCACTTAGAGGATGAACACGATGATATGATTGATTTATCAACATGGACTCCGCAAACGGTTCGAGAGGCCTCATGCTACCACGTCCTGATATGATCGAGGTCTATGTCGTCCCCCCGAGGTAAGTAACTTCAACTTAATTTTTGTTGCTAATAAATTATTTATTTTAATATATTGCTCTAATAAACTCTACATTTTAAAAGGATACACAGTCACTCGCCGGAGTTACTGACGATTCTTTGGCTGATCCACGAGACTCGTGTACACTCCGACGGGTAGAAGTACGAGCATATTCCCCAGTCTCATCATAAATTGTGGTGGCCTGAGTTTTGGTAATTAAACTAATCTTGTTTTCAAAAGTTGTTATATATAATGATTTCTATAAATCAAATTATTTTGTTTTGCAGAGGCGCTGTTATTGGGACCCGAGTGTATATTTTGAGTAGGTCGTACAACATAACTTCTACAGTTCTATGGCCCACTCATGGCACAGCCGTCTCAATGAGTGGAAGATGAAGTGGAGAACAGAGGGGAGGGTGCTCGCGTGCATGGGCGAGGACATCTGGAGGAGATGGGTGGTGGAGTTCGAGAAGCCGGAGAGTAAGAAGCAGTCCGAGAAGGCGATCAGGAATAGGATGAGCGAACCTAGCGGACTTGGTATTGGGATAGTCAAGCACAGAGGAGGATCTCAAATTGTGATTGGTCATGCACTCAATCTCATACGTAAAATTAAATGTGTGTGTAAGTTTAGCTCATAAATAACTAATTAGTTCATAATTAGTGATAAATTAAAACATAATTTAAAATATTGTATACAACGTGGGGATCTGGGTAGGGAACCCACGACATTCGAGCTTTTCTTAATTATGAACCAGAGACCCGATGACTCTTTCACTGATCCTATTTCGCAATAGATTTTTGTAAGTACTTTTTAAATATAATAAATATAAATAAATAAATATATATATATATAAATATATATATATATATATATATATATATATATATATATATATATATATATATATATATCTTTCATTTTTAGTCCTCGTAATGGTAAATTATATATCAATCAAAATATTACAGGAGGAGTTTAGAGATGTCTAGAGAAGGCTTGTGCTTCATCACAGGATCCTGCCGACGTTGACGAGAGCGCGGTCTATCTACAGAACTCGGGGTGAAGAAGGGTCATCGGTTTGGCACGGGATGTTTAGGAGGTCTTCTGGCTTCGAAGACATCCAGAGGTGATACCTCCTCTGCGCTAGATAGCCATGTCTTGAAGCTCTAGACGCAGATGGAGGTTTGAAGAGGCAGGTCGAGTGTCAGCCTGAGGCGAGGGAGTGAGCACATCAGGAGCAGCTCCAGGCGATTCGTGAGGAGCATGCGCGCCAGCGGATCCAGGTGGAGGCGAATCTCCGTGAGCAGGTGATGCAGGAAGTCGTGCAGCGATGAGAGCGCGACATCGACGAGCGTCCTCTGATACTCCAGGTGGTTGTCCAACTGATTCTCCAGATGATTCTTTAGTGTAGTTGTTTTAAGAACAAAGAATATTTATGTTTTGTATTTTATTTAAACTTTATACATTACATGATATAATTGTTAATTAATTATATTTTATTTTTAATTTTATATTTTTTTAAATGCAATTATTTTTGGTATTTGATTATTGATTTGTAAAAATAAGTACAGGTAAAAATAACAAAAAATATATTTATTTGTAAATCGTTGACGGGTAGAGCCTGTTAGCAAATGTTGATGGCAAATACCCGTCAGCATTATTTAAAATTGCTGATGGGTATGACCCGTCAGCATATGCTGACAGACACCTCCCGTCAGCAAATGCTAACGGGTAATGAATTATGGGCGGGGGTGTTCCTGACGGGCATTACCCATCAGCATGCTGTCAGCATTTGTTGACGGGTACGTTAATTCCGTCAGCAAGAAATGAACTTACGCCAAAAATGTTGACGGGCGTTATCCTTCAGCAAATAACATTTAGTGAATACAGAATTTTGTAATTTTATTCTATTTATATATAATAAGAATATTATATATTTATAATATCATTATTCATAAATACAATTATATAAATAACAATACCAATTAATATAAGTTTATTCTAATATTTTTATTTATTATTATCTAAATATATTATTATTTTAACTTTATATATTTAACATAACTTTCAATAAATACTATTTAATTATAATACACTTTAAAATATTGTTATATATTTATAATATAATATAATTATAAATATAATTTATAATTTAATTTATATATCTAATATATATTACAAATATATAAACTCTTACATGTAATTGTCTTGGAGGGATGGTAACACCACTCCTGTATTTACAAGAGGTCATGGGTTCGAATCCCACCCATGCCATATGTGAGATTTAAATTGACGCGGGCTAGGCTGGTTGGCGGTGGTTGTGGGTCCGGCCGACGGGCGAGCTGGGCTAGGCCTGACCGAATAAAATATTATCTTATCTTTTATATAATATTCTGTGAATGCTGACAGGTGCAACAGTTCTGCCCATTAGCATTCGCCCCGATTTTTTATAGTGATTACATATTTCGATTGCGGGGTTGGGGGTCAATGAACTTTCAACGTAAACCCCTTTCAATCAACCAAGTATTTKTTGCYATTKAACTCACTATAAGRAAATCAKAARTGTAGTTTAATCTTTCTCTCGAAGTGATTAAGCCGTAGGTTCTAAATATGAAATAARGTGTCCATTTGAAATATCATTTAGAACTCCAAAAATATTTTYAAATATCATTTAGAACTCCAAAAATATTTAAAGATTTAAAAGACTTCACTACTAATCTCAGATCTCTTTTTTTTTCGAAGAGAGTATTTTGTGTTTGAAAATCCTATTGATAAATCTCCTCTCTTGACTCGATTTATCAAGTTTATAAGTTATAAAAGTTTATCAAGCAATTACAACTATCTACCACAAGAGGGTGTTAACCAACTATACAACAATGATTTACAAACACAACAGATAGCAAATGGGTCATAATTGATTGGAAGAAATATCAAAACATCAATTATTCATTATTTCTAAACCCCATAATATAATGAATTTACCTAGACATATTCAAATTATAAGTCAGATGATTCAAAAACTTAAGAATCATGTCGAATGGATCATTCGATCTTCTTGTTTTCCCTCTGAGACTTGGCTTGATCACTCACTCACTCTTTAGAATTGTTTCTAGGATGTTCTACCACTCAATGGACATTTCCAATGACGAATAGAAGTTTTTGGACGACTTTCTTGTCTTCATTTTATAGTAAAAAATGAATCTCTACACACTAACTTTGATTTTATAACGTTTTGTAATGTTTTTGGACCATTGATGACCGCGAATCTGATCGTGACAACATGCCGTGAAAGCAATTAATCCGTAGTAGCGAGCCGATTCACGATTGGACTACTGGATTTCGTTGACTCGTGGGCTTACTCCAATGGCCCAATAGATTATTTTATTCATAATATTTAGTCAAATCCTTCATCATTTGACCATGTGTGCTTATTCAAGCCCAATCCATCCTAATCATCTCTTAAAATCCTACGAAAATAACCAAGAATAACCAAGCACGTAATACGTTAAAATTATAAAAAAAAAGTAAAATTAAAAGACTTAGAAATACACAAAAAGTAATTGAAATCTAAAGAATGTTTGAAGTATTGTTTCTTATTTTGTTAGTTTTTGATTGTATAATAAGTGAGCTATGACTTTTGTTGATCATAAGTATATCATGGATTAAAATAAAGACTTTTCTAATTTTAGGCACCCCATCGTACAAGTAATTTTTGATTACCATTAGATTGTGTAATTATTCAATCACATTTATTCATTTGAGTATAATTGTGTACAAGTGTATTTTTCAGTTGTACTGTGTTGTACTTTTTTTTTAATAATAAATAATATTATCTGTATTATTATATTACCAAAATAACCTTTAAATAATCTTAATATTAAAAATAAATTTATATTGATTTATTGTTATAAAGTTATTTAATTTATAACATAACCCTTCAACTTTATATTTCTTTTAAAAAAATAACCTTAAGACTTATGATTTTATATTACTGCTGAAATACGTGAATTAAAGATTAAAGAAAAATAAAAATTCATTAAATCCGAAAAACTTGTGTTCTCCCCCGTCTAGAACGAGGCCTCTTCCTAGTGTCGTTCAATTTAATCAATTGCTTTCTCGTGTTGTTAATCTGAAAGAGTATTCTGCTGCCTAGAGGTGCCCACATATTTGCGGGAACCGGACAAAGCGCCGGTTTGAACCGGCAGTCAACGGTTTCGGAAACCGTTGACCACGGTTTAAACCGCAACCGCCGTTAAGGCGGGCCGGTTCCAGCTTCCCCATACTCCAAACCGTAAATCGCCGGTTCAAACCGCCGATTAGAATTAAAAAAATAATAAAAATTTGTAGGTTCAAACCAGCGGTTGAACCGCCCAAAACTAGCCGTTGGGGCGCGGTCAGCGAGACGTTTGAAATCAACGGTCTTGATCTTGTGACCGTTGATGATCAACGGTCGAGATCAAGTGACCGTTTATTCAAACCGCCGATTTGAATCGAAACTGGGCGGTTTGGTCCAAAACCGGCAGTTTACCCGCCTATTTTTATTTTATTTTTTTTAATTTTTTCACTCCTATAAATACCCCCCATTCCCAACTCATTTATCTCACACCAATCTCTCATCTTCTGTAATCTCTCTATTCTACATTGTCCCACTTTGCAAATTTTGTGATATACTAAGATTCTTTAATTATTATCAAGCCTTCCTAATTCTAAACTAAAGTTATTTAAGTTTAGTGTTATAGTTCCAAATATATTTCGTACTTTCTAGTTATAATCCTACTACTTTATCCCATTACTACTCTTTCTTATTTTTTCTATATTAATTAATCTTAACTTCTAAAAAGAATGTCGAGCCGTGGAGGTTCTTCTTGTGCTCGTCGAGCCGATAAGGGGAAGAGTATAGCACTCGATGACGATGCCAATGTCCATCCCATTGGCTTATCACAAGGCAACACCCCTTCGGTCGGTGACTACAATCCCAATTGCATCGACATTGACGAAGATTGGAGTGATACCGACATTGATCGAACTTATCGAGCCGCCAACGCCTTTGCCGGTGAAGAAGTGCCGCCCATACCCATTGAAGAGGAGGATGAATTGCCTCCTCCAAGAAACCCAAGAACTCGTTCTCAGGCAACAGCGGAGTTAAAATCTGACATTTTCAACAAAACATTTTCAAAGAATCGAGATCCCGCCACCCGCAAATGAGCCACCTCTGGAAGATGGCAAAAAACGAAAAAGGAGGTACCGTGTCACTTGCAACTATTATACATCAACTTACCAATTTCTAGAAGCAGGAGGATATGGGAATATGCACAACCATATCAACAACAAACACCCCGACAAAGTCGGCATCGATAGGACTCAAACGTAACTATAAGGAGGACAACTAAGTACTAACGCCTCTTCTTTATTTACATATTCTGACGTTACTCATAGAAAGGAATTAGCAAAATTTGTTTCTTCTAGATCTCTTCCTTTTAACTTTGCCAATGATGATTTATATGAAAAGTTCACCCAACCTTCTTTTAATCCCTCGAGTACGAGAGTCTCATGCTCTACCCTTACTCGTTATATTAAAAAAGTTGTTGGTGAATATAAGTTAAACTTATGTAATGAATTTGATAGTTTACCAAAAAAAGTTTCAATTTACTCAGATGTTTGGAGTGATCATTGGGAACGAAATTCTTACATGGGTGTTACATGTCATTGGGTTGATAATTCAAGGACTTTACAAAAATGATTGCTTGCATATAGAGGTTTTAAAGCTCCTCACAATGAACATAATATTTATCAATTAATTTATTTGATTTGTCAAGAGTATGGTCTAGTTGAAAAAATATTTTCTATTTCATTTGACAACGCAAATTCTAATACGGCGAGTGTTAATGAGCTTATTAGTATTTGTAAACCATCTATTGGTGGCTTGTTCTTTCATATTAGATGCATATGCCATATTTTGAATTTGTGTGCTCAAGATGGTTTGAATGTTTTGAAAAATGAACTTTCTCCAATTAAAGCGGTGGTCGCGTGTATTCATAGAAATAAGTATTTGCAACGAAAATGGGCAAGATTTTGTAGGGAAAACGGGTTTGAACCTAAAACTTTTTCAACCGATGTGCCTACTCGTAGGAACTCTACATATAAATTATTGAAATATACATATTCGTATAGAGAGGTCTTGTGTTTGTTTTTTGCCCAACAAGAAACCGGAATTATGTTATATACAACCCAATGGTCTACGTGTAATTATTTGAAAAAAGTTTTAAAGGTGTTTAATGATGCTACTAATTTATTTTCTGGTGTTTATTATCCTACTTCTCACCTTGTTGTTGAGAATTGTGTTAGAATTGAATTCGTCTTTAAGGAGTGCATGAAAAATGAACGATTGGAAGAAAGTGTTATTTTTATGAAATAAAAATGGTTGAAGTATTTTCATTACATTCCAAGTATATTTTTAGTTGCTACATTATTAGATCCTAATAATAGAGAAAGTGGTTTATAATTTTATCTTAATAGTTATTATATTACTTCATTGTCGTTTGAAGAGTATGAATATCCTTCCGTTGAAAATATTATTCAAAATGTGAAAAAGTCTTTATATGATATATTTGAAGAATATAGTATAAGTTTTGATGGTCCTCTTCCTATGAGTTCAGGGCGATAAACTTCTACTAGAAGTGGTAATCCTAGTAGAAGTGGTGATGACGACGATGAAAATGAGGGATTTCAAGATTTCTTGAAATAAAAAAAGTCACGAATGGGGCGTTCGTGTTATTCATTCGGTTCTAACCCTTATCGAGAACTTGAAGCTTATCTAACAACGGCTTTTGAGTATGGAACGTTGGGGGAAAATGAAGCCGACAGCGAGTTTGATATTTTGAATTGATGGGCATCGAGGAAATCACTTTATCCTGTTGTTAACATCATTGCGAGGGAGATATTGGTCGTTCCCGTATCAACTGTTCAGTCGAACAAGCATTCAGTGAAAGGGGGTACATACTGGACAAGCGGCGATCCAGACTTACACTTCACAATCTCGAGTGTCAAATGTTATTGCTTGATTGGGTCAACGCCGATCGACGGAAATAAAAAAACGTTCTTAGTGAAGATGAAGAGAGCGAGACTTATTATGATACTACGGGATCTATCAACGAGTCGGCAAATGGATGAGTATGGTACCCCCCGCACCACCGCTTCCGATTCCAAGGTAAGTAAGGTAAGTGAGAACTACGTGGACTTTGATTTCCAAGGTAAAGGATACGTAAATAACTATCTTCAATTATTTGAAATTAAAATTTCTAAATTTAACTTCAAATATATGAAAATAGTTCAAGTCCAATTTCTTTTTAATTTTTTTTTCTGAATTTATTAAAATCCTTTTAATATAATTTTTTTTTATTTTAACTTCAAATATTATAAATGGTTCAATTTTATTTTTTTTAATAAATTTAAATTTTCAAAGTATTTGTTATATTTTCCCACTAACTTCAAAATTTTAAAATTCTTCTAATATATCTAATATAATTTTTCTCATTTGATACATTTTTAAAAAATATATTTTAACTTCAAAAATTCAAAACATATGAAAATTTTATATTCAAAAAAAAAAAAACCCGGCTAAACC
>BMAC01001586.1:37875-50887 GCA_014905375.1 Phtheirospermum japonicum
AGCCGTTGGGCTATTTTTTCTGGGTTTAGTTATAAATTTGAGACTTATACTGTTGCCGGGAAGTGTAGACTAAAATCAGCATGAGGAATTGGGCTTGTGATTTTTGACTTGGTTCTAAGTTGGAGATTAAATGTGCGACTCGCTCGTGTAGTCGTTGATACACTGTGGGGTTTTCTTGTTTCCTTGATAACTATCATTCAGATATATAATTAGATTTGTTCTCCTCCTATCATTGTTAAGCAAATTCCGCTGTCATAATTTTATTATGTTGTGATATTCTATAGGATGGAGAGGCATATGCGTACCTGCTTAATGTGCTGCACCAGAGCACTGCAGTCCTGTCACCCTTGATACGAAGACATTGAGCTTGAATACGCTTCGCTGACGATAACGAAGAAAATGGGTGGTCAACCGGCACGGATCCAATTGGCATGGAACTATCAGCCTAGATCCCCACGTTGCCGGTGGTGTGAGCCGCCACCCCGCCTGACGATGATGATACGTCCATGATTATCAATTGAAGAACATGTGATGATGTCTCTTTCTACACGTTAGCTTGTGATTAAGGTTGCGTTTTGTTTGGCACTCGCGGCTTCATTTCAAGTATTATTATGTGTATTATGTTGTTTGTTTTTCGACGTTAAAACGGGTCTCTATATATACTCCTCCATTTCAAATTAACCGACGTTTTAGCTCGTTAACTTTTTTTCTTCTAATTAAATGTCATTCTTAGATATATCTCTCCATTTCTCCAATTAAATCCTTATGTAAATCTTAAAAAATCTCATATTTCTCAATTTACTATCAATTGGTTTTAGTCAACATGTGATGTGTTATATCACATATAAAAATTTTAATTTATATTTTTCGTAACTTATGTAGATTTAGTTAAACTCTAAAACAAATTTTATTTAAATTGTTTTTTATAATTAAGGTAATTATAATTAAGTAACTAGGAGTTCAAAAAAATAATTAATAGTCAAGGATAGCAAAATTAATAAAAAATATAATTTAATTCACATCTGTATTACATGTAATATGTAAAAGAGTAATATTACTTAAGAATAAAAAATTAAATTGAAAACAATACTCAAAAAATGTTACATTATTTACTCAATTCATATTATGCATGTTTTTGGATTATTCATGCTATAATGTTTGGTCTCTTTTTTTTAATACACGCAGTCCCATCAAAGATGAGTAAAAATCTTAAAGGGCATTTTGTGGTCTATTCAAGGGAATATCTAACCTAGACGTGTTCACCGATTCGGGCAACCGGACAAACCGCCGGTTTGAACCGGGCGGTCAACGGTTGCGAAAAACTGTTGACCATGGTGTTTAAACCGGAACCGCAACCGCCGTTAAGGCGAGCGCGGTTCCGGTTTCTCCATACCCCAAACCGTAAACCGGCGGTTCAAACGCGCCATATATATATATATATATATATATATATATATATATATATATATAGGGGTAGGTTCTTGTGGAAACCAGACCCTGTGTGAGAACTGGGAACCGATCTCGGCCTTTAATTTTTATCAATCCAACGATTATATTTAACTATTTTATATATGGGAAGAATATTAATTATACGTGCTGGGAGGCAATCAGAGGGTATCTTCGCCATTCCTCATCCTCCTCGAAATCTGCTGAAATTGCAATTAACAAAATCATCGCAGTTCTTCAGCCATGGCTAAAAATCCTATTTCCCTTCGATATCAGCAAATCAAAGCATCCAAAATCCTGTTTCCCTTCGATATCAGCAAATCAAAGCATCCCAGATATCTCGCCATTCCATCAAATATTTACAAATCAAAGCAACCCAGATATCTCGTCGTTCCACCAACGCGAAATATTTAGGCGATTTCGAAGATCTCACCTTCCTAACGAGGGTAAAGTGGTGATGTCCTTAAAAACCGAAGGTTTTTAACATTAGGGTTAGGTTTTTTGAAGTCACATAAAATTATTGATTCGCGTGAGTTACAGCAAGTATGGGGAATGCAGTTCTGGAAGGTGAATCTACGGGCCGTGCTAGAAAGCTACGGACAAGAGGTAAAATTTATATACTATTTATTTTATATCATTGTTTTTTTGTTCGGTGTTTATTGCTACATGTATTATCACTGTACATGGGATTTTTTTTTTAAACAAATTCTGTTTTTTTTTAATTAATGCTACAAGATAGTTTTATAAAAAGTTTTTTAGGCATGCTGAAATATAGATTGCAAAATGTTATGTCTGTTTTTTTAGCATGCTTGTATAAAAGTTTCTAATTTTATGTTTTTTGTGTGTTGAATTTGCTAGTTTTAATTATCGTTTTTTGGAATAATGAATTAAATCAATGCTAAAATATAATTTGCACTCTGCTCGTGAAAAAACATATAAATTGCAATCAAGTAAGTGGTGCAGTATATGTAAAAATACTGCAAGATGTATATTGAATTGATCTATTTATTCTCTCTGATGGATAAGATGTAGACCTAGTTTCTTATTTTCCAATAGTAATTAGTATTATTTAGTTTGATGAGGTGTAGTTTCATGCTAAGAATATTTTAATAATGCTTGATTAGAGATTGCTAATTTCATGTGTATGGTTTGCTAACTTATTTCTTAATTACTGAGAATGTATTATTACTATTGCTAATAATTAATTAAATAAATGCAAAAAATAAAACTATGGTTTTCGAAATAAATAATTAAATAAATGATAATATGTAACTGGCATTATGCTGGTCAAATGTAATTTATTGCATGCTACTAATTGGGGCATTTTGGTAAAACTTGTGATTTATTTTTGGATAGTAATGTTATGTAGATATGTAGGATCATGGGGATTACATCTATGTTGTTGATTTTATAATATTGAAATGCTAAAATTGCAAAATAATTTGTTATTTCCTTTGATGGTGCGTAGTTTTATGCTAAGAATATTTTATTATGTATGTGGTTTGCTAACTTCTGTACTCATTTCTTTTTATGAATTATTAAACATGCTAGCAAATAATTAAGTAAATTCAATTCAGTAAAAAACTGACTCACCTAGGTTTCTTATGGTTTCTAAACATTAACAAAAACATGCTAAACGTATTTTAAGCATGCTTAAATATATATTTCTTATTTTATGTGTATGGGTTGCTAACTTAAAAATTCATCTTGTGGGGACGCTAGATTAGAACATCTGTTTTTTGCATTTTAGTTCTTGGCTTTTTTGTTTAGATATTGCCAAGAGTATTCTAAGCATGCTTAAATAAATATTGCTATGTTTATGTGTATGGTTTGCTAAGTTAATGAAAACCTAATGCTAAAATGAATAAATATGATCGAGTATTGTTATTTTTGTAGTTGACCTATAATTTATTGGGTATTATATGTTTAATATGGTGTGATTTTTTTTTTTAGTTAATGCTAATTTAGTTTATGATACCTATGATGTGATCAATAGGTAGCATTCAATCGGATTTAATGCGTCTGGCGTGTAATAGAAAATTAGTTAATCAACGTCAATCAGAGACTCGAGTTGATTGGAGTAATCTCCCGCAAGGGAACGCCGTGCACTCAAATGGTGAGGTGAACCGTTCTGATCCTAATGAAGGTCCTGGTGATGAGCAAAACCCAAGTCATAATGAGAATGGTTTTGGAAACGTGATTGATCATAATGATGACGAACCAGATGCAATGAACGTAATTGAAGATAATTTAAATGTTGCTGACATGGAGTTGGGGCTTGATTGTTATATTTTCGAAGATCCTGTTGATCAGCAAGAAGTTAATCTTGAGGTCGAGCAAGTGGATGTTGATATCCCTGATGTAACGGACATAATGGAACATGTGCAATGCGACTTTGGTGCACTACGGAGCAGGACTTCTCCCCAACCACTCGTTGCAGCTATCAAGGGGCTGAACACGGCTCAGAGGAAGAGTGTGATTGAGATGGGATTCGGGAGTATACTGAACTTGGATGTAGTTGAGCTCCCTCAGATGATGTGCTTTTGGGTGTTGGATAATTTCGATCCTAAGAGCCGTGAATTAAGGCTGCAAGGTGGGAGGTCCGTGCGAGTTGAGGCTGAGGATGTGTTTTTGGCATTTGGGTTCCCAAAAGGGCAGCGAGTAATAAACAAAAAAACAAAGCATCAACAGTGTAGAATCCTTGACGAATGGCGGTGTTTTTTTCAAAAAGACAAAGGGAAGATTCTTCCTGTGGATGTTGCTGAACAAATAAAATTACATACAAACGGCGGTTTGTGGTTCAAAAGGCATTTCATGGTTCTTCTAACAGCTTGCCTTATTGAGAATTCAGGTAATGGGTATGTCGTGCCGAAAATCATGAGCTACTTTGAGGACGTGGGCAAGCTACATGAGTTGAATTGGGGTGAATATGTGATTAGGTGTTTGGTTGAACAGAAAGTTTCATGGGAGAAGAACAAGAGAAAGGACTTTGCTGGCCCAATCCTATTCCTAACTGTAAGTTCAGTATTAATTTATCAAATGTTATTTTATGTTAGCCAAGTATGTGAAATTTTGTTTTATGTTTGAAAAAATTGAAAAGTAACATGACGATCGAATCGGAGAATACTTTGTATGTGTGTAGCATTATCTTGTTGATATAATAATTGAATTGTTAATAAAACGCAATTGATGTTGAAAAACAGTACGTGAAGTCCAAAAATATGTGTTATGTGATGTTGTTTTTAATTAACTTCAAAGAAAATTGGTATAAAAAATACTGCAACAGGTTTTTTACGTGGACAGAGTTGAGCTATATATGCAGGGGTCAATGAGATCGTTTCCATCAATCAAGACATGGACAACTACTATATTAAAACAAAGGCAGAAGATGGAAATAGAAGCCAAAGGATTCGGCAACGGCTTCCCAGACGAGCGTTATAAGCCAAGCGCAGAGGAATTAAGAAGTGCACAACAAGTAGTGCCAAGTGAAGACCTGGGATGTGAAGAGAAATCTAAAGGTAGTGACATGCATTTGTTCGCGGATAAGTTCATCGCAAAGGCAAGTCTGATGGTAACTACAATGGTGGAAATTATGATGATGGTACAAACGACTCCGCCACAAGTGTTTGAGGATCCGCACTTCAAACGAATCATTCAAACGGCACAGGGTCTTTTGGGATGCACTATTGATGGTGGAAGCCCAACTGATGGAGAACCCGCCATTGAACATTCAGGGGCCGAAGAAGACGAGGATGAATTCTGGGGCCATCCTGAGCGAATAGCAATATTGGAACAGATGGAGAGGGATGCTTTGATGAGTGAGGAATTGAAGAAAAAAATGATTGATGGGCCGAGCTTCAGCATTGGTTTGACGCAAGAGGTATGATTAGGCTGTTTTAATGAATGAAAACATTAATAATAATTCAATTATATATTTGTAAATGTTTAACATTCACTTTTTTTTAATTATAAGTGATGATTAAGGGTAAAGAATATGAGCAACCAACGGAAGTAACGGATGGGAATAGTAATAGTATGAGTAAGGCAAGTATTTGTGACGATTGTACATCGTTATCTATATTAGTATATGACGATTTATTATACCTTTAATTTATTGCTACGTGATATCTTGGCATTTGTCAGAATAACCGTCGTGAGAAAGTCTCGGACAATACAAATGTAGCACAAATAATGAAAAAGCGCAAACGACTTGTAGTTGGTCAGAAGAAGCATACCAAAAAGGTACATTGTTGGTTATACGAAATTATAATCAATTTATTTTTTAAACATCTATTAAAGAAATTGAATCACTGGACGTGTTTTTTGATTTAGGATGGCAATTGTGGTCGAGGTAGTCGTAGAATGAGTAAGGTTTGCGTTCCTGAGAAGAGGTCAACACAGAGGGATGGGAGATCGCGCAAAACGAATAAGGTAAGAGTATTAGTTTATATATAAAAAAAAACATAAAACAAGAGTAATAGTGGTGTTATTTGTACTTTGTATTTACCTACACTAACTAATTGAAAACATTTTATTAATTAGGGTATCAATAGTGGCCAACCTATCGATGGAGCGCTTGCATTCGGGGTTCAGGGGCAGCAAAACGGTTCAACGAGCTGCATGAATAGTTCCAAAAAAAAGGCGAGTTCATGATTCTACAAAGTTAAAAATTTATTTGATTCATATATCATCGCAGGTATGGCTCAAATTTAATTAGATGAGAGTTACTGAACACATGTTATGAGTTAGGTTGGCGACTGTGGTAAACAAACTAAAGGAGAGGATTCGGTTGGAATTGAAGCGAAACGATCCTGCGAGACGGGTAGCAAATCTAGTACAAAGAGAAAGGCAAGATTTTGCGTTGTTTTAACAATTTATTTGATATTTGAAAATGGATTCTTATGTGGTAGCATATATGTTGCAAAACTTGTATTTCGGAATAAAATATATAAACATTATAAAAAGTCTAGTGTTCTGAACCCATTACATTTGAATATTTTTGCTTGATAATAAGCATGCAAATAACATAGTCTGCAGTAATGTGCGGTGTGCTAATAACTTAGTCTGCGGAATGGTAATTAATTATTTGTTGCTAATATTAGATTAATGAGGTGCTGAAAATGTGCTTAAATTTTGCAAATATATATGCTATAATGTACCAGTTAGCATTGGAGTAATTCTATAAATACGTACTAGAAATATTTCTATAAATGTGCTACAGTATGAGAACATTGTTTTAATGAAATGGCATGTCAAAAATTATGCTAAACTGTACTTAGAATTTTGCTAATAAGTGAGTACTTGTATGTTGAGTATATTTGTAAATTAGATTATAATATAATATTTATAATTTGATAGGATGTCGTCCATGGGCAGCCAATTGGCGCAATGGATTCCAAATCATTGAGTACAGGGAAGGATATATCAGGCGAAACAAGCCGTAAAGCAGTGACAGAGCATGGTGACGTATGTTACGGGATTCCTGTATATATATGATAAAAATATAATACTATTTAATACAATTTTTCAAGTACGTACATTTATATACATTGACATTTAATTTTATATATTTTTTTGTGTTACTATTCAATGTGGGCAGAAGATGATAGCTGTTCCAACCCACCAAATGGTGCGCAGGAACCAGAATGAGCTAAAGCATACAACAAAGTTCTCGTCACCATTCGTTCGCAGACGTATTGAGATGACAGAGGAATTGGATAAAATCGAACGAGATTTTTATTTTTGGATAATGCATAATGAAGAAGCTGACTCGTTAGTCTTCACGCATTTATATGTCGTTATTTTTAATAATTGTATTTTTATAAGTGAAATCTATTTTTAATATCATTTTTTGTAACTTTCTTTGCAGGAACGATGTATTATTCTCTAACGGAAGGGTTGAACTAAGAAGACACGAGTTGAAGACAATAGGGGGGACGTCTTTTGTGAACACACATGTGTTAGATGTTTGGAGCACAATAATGAACCACAATGAACGATTACGGGCACCCAGTTCACCATGCAGATTCTTCTTCACTACAGACCCATGTGTAAGTATCGATTAATTTTATACTTAAAAAAAAATCATTTAATCTATTAGGATAATATGTGAATATTGTTGTATTAGTGTTATACTATTGTTGATGCACATCCGACATGGAATATGGAACGAAGGCAGAGCAAATTCTTCGAAAGGCTGAGTGAGGAACTAAAGAACACAAATGGGATGCGGATTGAGAATATTGACGTGGTAAATATCCGTTTAAATTTGAAAATAGATATTTAATTTTCAAATCAGTTTAAAAAATTTGTTTGCACATATATTTGATATGATTGCTACTCGTACATGCAGTTCTTCTTCCCCGTGTACCATGCATCGCATTTTTATTTGGTAGCTATGAATGTCAGAAGGTTTAGGACGGACATCATAGACAATTTTCAGTTGCAATGGATTTCGGGTCGTTAGAGGATAAATATGGAGAAGTCCCAAAATTACTGGTATAGAAATTATTGAAAAGAATTTAAATTTGTATCTGGTAATTTGTATAGTGGTTATGTTTCTGAAGAATCGTAATAATTTTTTTTGAACAGAGGAATATGTTTGTGGACTACTTGAGGATGAATGGCTTAGTGGCTAAAGCTACAGGGCTCGGTAAATCACTAATATTAAGATTGAAGATGTGGTGGAGAGACGAAACAAATCAGCATGATTGTGCGATATATGTGATGCGTCACATGGAAACGTTCATGGGTGAAGGTGTTCGCGGTTGGATGTGTGGATTCAAAAAAAAAGCTCCGACACAAATGCTATATTTGAGAGCTAAGTACTGCGCAGCAATTCTTTTGTCTGTAAATAACATGCACTCAAGTAGGAACAAGGGATCGACAATACTACATTACCAGCTAGCATGTGAAGATGGTGAGATTGACGTGCCGCAGCTTCTAGAGAATCGTTTATGTGATGTCAGCGTAGATGATGTGTAGACAGTTTAAATTGAATAATTTTTTTATCAACTTCGGTACGTATGTTTTAGCTTTGGTACGTTTATTTCTAGCTTGGTGCGTTTATTTTGAATCAATGGCCACTGCATTGATCAGATGTTAAAAAACATAGATTTTTATTTTTGGGTTATTAAAAGTAGTCGAATGGAAATACTAAGATTTTGCTATAAGTATGCTAAAATTATGATGATGGTCCTAAAATCTTGTAGACGCATTTCTTATTCAGGTTGCTGTGATAACGTGATTTTTATTTTTGTTGCTTTGAGTATATCGTGATGTTTTTTTCATTTAGGTTGCTATGATTATATATGTTTTGTTCGCAATTTACTTGGTAATATATTAAATACGCATCCGATTCGGTATGGAAAATTATATATTGTTATGCGAGTTGTTAGATACGCATTGTCGTTTTGCTAAAATTTTATTGATTGTATGCAATTTTTGTGATCCGCATGATGATGCTCGCAAATTTGCATCTTACATTACGTCCAACAAGGATGTCCTATTCTGTCGAGTTTTTGTGTGTTTAAAAATATGCTTTTCTGTATTGAAGAATTTTTACAATTAAATAAAAAAGATTATAGTAAGTTAGAATAACAGCTTCATATTTGTAAGGGTGGTTGTTTTTTAAGAGAAATCAGCCATTTAAAGTTTGAATTAGTCAATATGCGAACTATAATATTTTTATAAAAAGAACATGGGAAGAAGAATAAGAGAAAGAAACATGGGAAGAAGAATAAAAGTTTTTAATAGCAAATACTTAAAAGGTTGGGCTAGAATTGTAAAAGACTTGAAAGTTTGGGTATTTTTTGGCAATTCTCACTTAAACAATAACGCAATATGCTAAACTAGAACCATGAACACAATAATTAAATTAAAAAATGTATTTGAACACGATTATAAAGAATTAAAATCTGTTTCTATTTTTGAAAAACAAGTTCATCAACAAAACTTGTGGATTTTAAACTTATCTTATGATGAATTATAAAAACTACTGCGAGATAATTAGAGGCAAATACGAAAAAAAAAAGAAGAAAAAATTGTTTCATCTGAATCTAACTAAAACTTGACCAAATAAAAGCTGATAAATTTATACAGAATGGATGTTTAAAAAAAAAAAATAAAAAAAAAACTTATACAGAATGGAATACGAAGATATAAGCCTAAATCTCATATTTAAATAAAAGAAAAAATCTTAAAAATGAGTCTTGCACAATGAACATTTATTTAGGAAGAATAAGGAAGATTCACGTATAATATCCGATATGCAAAAAATAAAAAACCAATAAATGGCGAATTCAATGGTCAGTACTAGCAATATTTGAACAAACATAATTACTGAATAGTATCGTTATCGCGTGACAAAGGACAGTTCCTAGCGTCGTGATTCGTCTTTTGTTTGCATTTACTACACATTCGAAGGGGTTTCTTGCTAATTTCAATTGCCTTTTCTTTATTTGACCTCAAACGGCTTGCGATAGAACTGCAACTACCTTTGGTTTTCACAGGGTCCGGTGGAAGGATGTTAACGTCATCTGGTGCAGAGGCTCCATAGAACTTCTCAAATAATTTACGCTTGCTAGACACAACGGCAAGTGTGGGGTCACCCGAATTGAATGCTTCTTTCAGATCCATTATACCACGTAACATTGCATTCAATTTATCGGTGTCTCCATCGATCAAACCAAGGCAGGAGTAAAACTCGGATACAATTTTATTGGACAACAATTTATTATTCTTGATTTCAGCGCATTGGAGAACAACATCGGAACTAATGTCGTGTAAAGGTTTCGAGTATGCAAGTTTAGTCCATCGGCTAAGAACATATTTCTCAGGTATAGTTTCCAAATCCAATAACGAAAACATGGCGACACAATAAACCAAATCTCACAAAATGCTTGCAACTACAAGTATACTTGTCGTCGGACTTGTTGAAAACAGCGGTAAAAGAGCCATTTCGACTATCATCAAACTTGTATGTGCGACAACTATCATCGTCACAAATATTCGCTACACGACATTCAAAGCAAGCGGCTACGATTTCAGTTTGCACATTGGTAAATGTCTTGTCGGTGTACACTGAAGCAGCGTATTTTTCAATTTGTAAAGGAGTTTTTAGCWGGGGTACAGATGCCTCGTCCAAACTYTTCAAATGATCATGCGCATGCCGCTGKGCATCTAATGCACTTTCATAYAGCATGAAAAACTCAATCAAATTAGACTTGGGGCTTGCATACCGGCCAAAAAAACCATTTTCACTCTCCGACATTGATGTAGTCTTGAATAAACCACTCATCGGTGAATACCTAAAGAATGCTGGAATCCACATTTTACGGATCGCATACATTGTCTTGAACCATTTATGTTCGTCCAACCCAGACTCAATCATCAAGTCATTCCATTGTGCCTCAAACTCATCTGGCTCGATCAATTCGGACCACACAACATCGTTCAWTTTWTTGTTAAATGATGAATCCATTTTTATATGTGCAYGGAGTTTGTCAYAAACCTTAGACYTTATGTGCCACATGCATAAACGATGAATGACACCTTCAAAAATACGTTCAATTGCAATCTTCATTGCCGGGTCCTGATCAGTTATGATAATTCTTGGGCTTGTGCACATGCAATTTTTGAATTTTTCAAACAAACAAGTGTACGACGCAACATCTTCGCTTGATAAAAGTCCAGCTCCAAACGTAACGCATTTACCATGACTATCTTTTCCAGTGAAGGGTGCAAAACTTATATTGTACCTTCAATCAAGATAATAATGTATTAATTAACTGTTGGAAATATTGCAGCTGCAAATATATAACATATAGGCGTCGACATAAAAATAAGCAAGGGGTTTGGTTATGGGAAAAAACTTGCTAATTAATAATATAAAAATACATGCCTGTTTGTCGAGTATGTAGCGTCGAACGAGACAACATCTCCGAAAGCAAAAAAATTCCTCCTTGCAATAGGGTCACACCAAAAAAGACGTGTCAATTTGTCTTGATCATCGACGGCATAATCAAAAAAGAAAGCAGAACAAARATCACGCCTCCTAAAAAGCCTATCTAAAATCATTTGTGCATCGACACCAACTACGTAAGCTTTCAAGTCACGGGCAAAGTTTTTAAAATCAACACTTGTGCAACCAATGTTAGAGTAACCGCCGARAAATTRCTTAAATAGTCTGTACGACTTCGTTGCTCCTATACTAGCTCTAGCACAATTTAYGATGAATGTCCGATGAACATCATCTAAYTTCKTATTATCTGATTGAAATTCTTTATAACATTCGGATACCATGTTGTGGGTATGACGTTCCGTAAATAAGTCAACAATGTACCCTTTATTGCCGCTAAATTTAAAAATTATACGAGCCATGCATTCAACGCGCTTCGACAACCTGCGTCTCTTTTTCATAATACAATTTCCATTGTCATCGACATCGTCAACAATTGTATTCTTTTTCCCTTCTCTGTTGTAATATAAACATTTTTGTATTATTTTAGTATTGTCGGTAGACTTCTTATGGCCCCCGAGACGAACATCAAAACCACATAGAGTCGCATAAGTCTTATAATATTTAATCCCATCATCGAGTGATGTAAAAACTTGACCAAGGTATGGCTTGATGTTGGGGTCGCAAATCGGGGTGTAGTACTCCGTCTTTCCAGGAGATATCTCGATACGTACAGTTGTGTCGCAAGATTCTTTGGTACCTTGATTAGAGTAGATTTGTCCTTATTTTTATTAGCTTTTTAGTTCGTTTTTATATTTGTTTTTGGTATAAGTTGGACGATTTAAGCTTAATCTCGTATTTTATAAATCCAGCTTATTTTACCGCATTTTGATCGTAATTGATGCAAGTAGGTGATATTTCATTGTTTTTCACCTTACAACTAAGTAACCGGAAGAGTTTAACGTGTATTAGATGAGGTTCGATGTTCAAGAAGTGAAGAACAAGCTTTCCGGTGAAACGAGTAGCAAAAGATCGAGAACCCTCTATAATCGCCAAGTCATGCAAAATCTATATAAACCCTCTATATTTCGGATTTTAAGGAGAACACACGACCACTTAGGGTACTTTAGCTTATAATAACAATAACCCCACATCTCATAACGAGATTTGAAGACGGAGATCAAGGATCGAAGAACAACGCGTCCAAAACGTCGAATTCGAGTTCGAGATTCATTCTTCGCCCAAGATCAACGTTCAACCTCTGGAATAGCTGGAGCTTTTTACTACTTTTAGTAGTTCGAATAAGTACTCTAAACTCTTAGTTAATTTAGTAGTTAATTTCTAGTTTAATTGTTAGTTTAATTCTTAGTTAATTACTTAGTTAATGCTAGAACTAGTTTACTTAGTTAAATCGTTTCATGTTTGGATATTGGTTTAATTTAGTCTATTTACGCGAGTTGATTTATGCTTAGTTATTCGTTAATCTTAGATTCTTATGATTCATTGCTTAGTGGTAATTTCTTATGTTCATGCTCTTATATTCGTTAATTAGATTTAGTTTATGGTTGCGAATTATTGATAGTTCAATTAGTGCTCATAGTTGATAAT
>BMAC01001586.1:50912-71291 GCA_014905375.1 Phtheirospermum japonicum
CTAGTTAGAATAATTAGTTTAAATAGCTTTAGTTTAATTATTGCTTTAGTTATAATGATCAATTCAATCCTTTCAAACCCCCAAATGTATATGTATTTTATTCGTAATTGAGAAAAACATCGAAAAGACCGAACAGTTGTTTCCTCGAGAGATACGACTCGAGTCAAACTCATCACCCTACAGTTACCTCGTACACTTGCGAGCAAACTGACGTGCTTTTAAATTATTTATTAAAACGGGGTGCACAAAAGTTTGAGTCAAAAATTTGGCGCCGTTGCCGGGGAAGCAACGAGTAGGAATTAAAGATGTTTTTCATTTTATTTTCTTTTTGATTTATTAGTTTATTTTTATTTTTTTTTACTTGGTCTTTGCCATTTGGTACGTTGATGTATTGTTGAGTTTATGCAAGGAAGGCGATCACTTCAACGCGACCTTGTACCATTCATTGACAACATCCACCGTTCAAATCCACCGAGACCAAGACCCGTTTTTATTCCCGAGGACGATTCCTCAACAGCAACTGATTTCGCTTGTGATCAAGTTTCCGACATTATGTTAGAAGCAAATCCGATTCGAAATGATAAGTACTCTAAACTCTTAGTTAATTTAGTAGTTAATTTCTAGTTTAATTGTTAGTTTAATTCTTAGTTAATTACTTAGTTAATGCTAGAACTAGTTTACTTAGTTAAATCGTTTCATGTTTGGATATTGGTTTAATTTAGTCTATTTACGCGAGTTGATTTATGCTTAGTTATTCGTTAATCTTAGATTCTTATGATTCATTGCTTAGTGGTAATTTCTTATGTTCATGCTCTTATATTCGTTAATTAGATTTAGTTTATGGTTGCGAATTATTGATAGTTCAATTAGTGCTCATAGTTGATAATCTAGTTAGAATAATTAGTTTAAATAGCTCTTGTTTAATTATCGCTTTAGTTATAATGATCAATTCAATCCTTTCACACCCCCAAATGTATATGTATGTTATTCGTAATTGAGAAAAACATCGAAAGGACCGAACAGTTGTTTCCTCGAGAGATATGACTCGAGTCAAACTCATCACCCTACAGTTACCTCGTACTCTTGCGAGCAAACTGACGTGCTTTTAAATTATTTATTAAAATGGGATGCACAAAAGTTTGATTCAAAAATTGGGCGCCGTTGCCGGGGAAGCAACGAGTAGGAATTAAAGATGTTTTTCATTTTATTTTCTTTTTGATTTATTAGTTTATTTTTATTTTTATTTTTACTTGGTCTTTGCCATTTGGTACGTTGATGTATTGTTGAGTTTATGCAAGGTAGGCGATCACTTCAACGCGACCTTGTACCATTCATTGACAACATCCACCATTCAAATCCACCGAGACAAAGACCCGTTTTTATTCCTGAGGACGATTCCTCAATAGCAACTGATTTCGCTTGTGATCAAGTTTCCGACATTATGTTAGAAGCAAATCCAATTCGAAATGGAGATTCACCACCAAGATCACCACCACGACCCATCATTGCGAGACAAGATGCGGGGAGAAACGAAGGAGTCGGCCAACAGCAAAACGTGATCGGTCACCAACCCAACATGGCGAATGTGAGGCACAATGAAGGATGAACAACAATGCTATTCGCCAACACAACATCGAGAACGTGGCAATTAGGAATGAAGATTTTCTACAGTATAACGCGTATGCTGACAATCAAAGGCAGGTGAATGATTGGTTGGAGAATCAAGATCATGGTTACGAGCAYAATAACTTCGGAAGGAGATACGAGCGCGAGCACCATTACGCGCATGACGACCACTATGAGAGAGCTAATGACCGAGTTAGGGAACCAAGGGGAGATCGAGCGCCTCGACAACAAGATTTGGCACGCCCGAAGGTTGTGCTTTATGGGTCTGCTATTGTTTTTGGCCCAACTGCAAGGGAAGTAGAGATTAAACCGCATCAAATTAATTTACTTCTGAATTTTCACGGAAATGCCCACGAAGACCCTTTGGCGTTTTTGAACTACTTTATCGATGAAGTGGGCAGATTTGTAGGCCATGGCCTGAATCGGGAGGAGATGCAAATGATTTGTTTCCCCTATAGCATGAAAGACAAGGCGAAGAAATGGTTACTGTCCTTAGAACCAAGATCGTTAACTGATTGGGAGATGATAAGCGAGAAGTTCTTAAATCAATATTATTCGGCACAGACAACGGGCAACTTCGGAGGCAAATCGCTACCTTTAAATAATTGGAGGGGGAATTATTTCATGAATCATGGGAGAACTACAAGACACTTTTACAAGCATGCCCCCATCATAGCTATTCCCCCGAGATAATTAATCAGTTTTTCTTTGATGGTTTGTCGTCCGTGGGAAAGAGCCAAGTTGAAATAGCAGCAGGAGGAGATTTTGGTGATTTAACGGCTCGCGAGGCAAAAGGAGTATTGGAGAAAATGAGTGAAAAATCTAGAGAAACCAACTCTCGGCCTCGTAAATTGAGAGTTAATGAGATTTCCATCCCTGATCCTGATTTAGATGATGGCAAATTAGTCAAAGCAAAGTGCGAAGAGATATTTGAGGAGAAATTGGCAGCTTGAAAGGCCGAGCGGGCAAGCAAGGCCTTTTCAAAGAAGACTAATGCGATGTGTCACCAATGCGGATCCCCCGAACATTTAGCCGATATGTGCCCGTTCAACAACGAACAACGAGGGGACGTCAACGCCATCCAGCACTATTCGAATCAACAACATTCGGGGCAGAGACCACCACACGTGCAAACACCTGCTCAGTCGACTGATCAACTTTTAGTCTGGCAACAAAACCAAGTTGCCGAAACTATTCGGAACCGAGACGGCCTAACACATGTTCAAGAGGAAATGAAGGGAGTTCGAGATGATATGAAAGAATTGAGAACGATGATGGCTGAAATGGCAAAAAGCACTCTTGAAAATTCGTCAGAACTAAGAAGATTGGATTTAATGGTAGGACAATTGGCAACTGACATGACATCATTGAAGAAGGAGAAAAATACTCTTCCAAGCCAAACAGAACAAGCCTCGGCTATTCATGTGCTGAGAAGCGGAAAAGAAGTGGATAACTGCATCGAGCTTGGAAAGGACGGAGACAAGAACGAGACCGAGACCCAACCTCCGGGAGCAGTGAAGAAAAAGAAGTCGACAGCAACTGAAGACCCCATCGATTCCTTAAATTCGCTGCCCAATAAGTTGACTGTTTATGATCATGTTCCCTTTCCAAGTCGCCTACGTCCGGCCAAGGAAAATAAAAGATTCATGGAGCTATACAATTTATTGAAAAATGTCAATATTAACCTCCCCCTGATAGAGGTGATAAAGACAATGCCAGCATTTGTGAAGTTTTTCAAGGAGCTCGCATCAAGGGAAAGGCGTTTGGCTACAAATCAGCCTGTAGCTTTGATAAGAGAGGTTGGTGATATAATTAAGAAACCATTGCCACCCAAAGAGAAGGATCCCGGGAGTTTTTGCACAACTATTTCTCTCGGGAATGGACAAACGGCAAGAGGGATGCTCGATCTTGGCGCTAGCATAAATTTGATGCCTCATTCGATTTACAAGGAATTTGGCCTAGGACCGCTGAAGCCGACCACGATGAAATTACAATTGGCAGATAGAACGATAAGGCTACCTTTGGGGATTGTGGAGGATGTCTTAGTACAAGTAGACAAGCTAGTCGTTCCGGTCGACTTTGTCATCATGGATGTTGGTGACATACAAAGCGAGAACCGAGAACACACCATTTTGTTAGGACGCCCATTCATGTCTACAACGCGTACGGTGATCGATGTAAACGAGGGGAGGGTGACTATGTCCGTACTGGGAGAAACGGTGACGTTTTCACTTCAAGAATTTCACAAGAGTCCTGCATCGTTTGTTAAGGATGATTGTTCTACTATTGATTTAGTAGATTCTTGCGCGAATGAGCTCTTGAGCATCGGCACGATTGAAGAGTTTGATAATGTAGAGGCATTTGATGATGGAGTGCCCATGAAGTTGAACGTGCCTAAAAACAAGCCAAAAGTGGAGTTGAGACCACAACGAGATCTTTCGAAGTTTGAGCCACGAGAAGAGACGAAGCCGCCACGTGTTCAATCAAGATGTGTTTCCCTCGACCCCTACAAGAATTTTAAACGTACGAAGAAAAAGGGAGAGGCTAATAGCAAGGATTGGACAAAGAAGAAGAAGAAGTCGAACGAAGTCTTTAACGAGAAGTTCAAGTTTGGTCAACTAGTGCTGTATAATTCCGATCGTAAGTTTGGTCCAACCAATTTTGAGGTTGCATGGAGTGGACCATTTTTAATGAAGAAGATGGATGAGTATGGAGTCGCCACTCTATACGATGAGAATACAAAGACGGGATTCCAAGTCCACAAGCATCGACTTAAGCCTTATTATGAGAAATATATGAAGGGTCGAGATAGGAGTAAGAAGGAGTTCGTGGACCCACCATGAGCTAAAAATTGATCGAGCAATTGCGTCGAGCATATGACGTTAAATGTTGCGCTTCTTGGGAGGCAACCCAAGCGTTAGTTAGTTTTTGTTTTATTTTCTTTATTTTATTTTTGTCCTTTTATATTGTGTCAATTGTCGTGGTACGTTTATGTGTGTGTTGATGTGCAGAAAATATGATAAATCGCTTATTCTGGAAAACGGTTATATAGCGGAAGCTCGCTACCGCAAGGCCTTACCGCTAGTTCCACTCGAGGCGTTAACGATGACGATCAACCACTGAACCTACCGCTTAACGCAACAATCATGGATTACGATGATTTCGTCGATCGAGGTCGCAATCCGAATCAAGTTAACCGCAGTCCGGCAACCTTTTGATGAGCTGCAACCCAGCCATTTACGACGTTGGCCGCAATCCGGCCGTTTCAAATCCAAAAAGACGTGCCACCGGGCACTTGTGCGTCGCAATTGATCACAATCATGTTTTGTTTGTTTGTTTTTGTTTATAGGTTTGTTCGGGACAATCTAGTCACGCGATCTAAGACGAAGGATAATTGCACGTGCGTTTTTAGAGAGACTCGACCATCGTATTCTGGGATATTTTCTTATCTCCCATACTCTTATTTTTTTTTTAATATTTATGACAATCAGGAGATTGCCAAGTTTTTAGGGAGGGGGGTGGTTGAGTATGGTTAGTGCAATTTGATGTCTTTTGTTTTGAAATTTTGATCGCTATTTCTACGCTTATTTGTGTTTGTATGGCATTCCTGTCGAAGTTGACTATGTATGATTATTTGTTTTCGTCTTTGAGCGTGCATAAGTGCATAATTTTTCATAATTTATTATTATATATTGTAAAATGGTACTTGAACGCAATCAATTTCACAAAACCTTAAAAGCAGCGTCAATTCAAAATTTTTCATGCAAAAAGCCAGCGAGTAGCCTGAGTGTTTATCATCATTGCATGAACGTGAATAAGTTTCAGTTTTGATATCTCTTTGAAACCGCTGTGTGTATTCGACTTTGAAAATGAAGTTAAGGCGCATATAAAACCTTATTCCGGCCATATCCATATATTTTTAGCCACTTTAAATTCCGAATGAGCCAATCATAGCCAAATATCCATGCCTATAGCCATGAGTGTTTTTGAGACGACCCCTACAACCCATTAAAAGCGTGGGGTAGGAGTTCGTATTTTTATTGGTTATTTAAGTCTTGGAAATTTTTATTAGGAATTTATTATTTTTGTAATTAAGGACCACCATCCGAAAAAAAAAAAAAAAAGAAAAAAAAATTAATACCCATAAAAAATAATAATAATAAAGGGGAAATAAATAAATAAAAAGATAGGATGGTGGATATGTTGATTAATTGCCTACGCGCTTGTAAAGGCTTGAGTTTAATTGTTTATTTTATGAAGCCTTATGTTTAAAAGGCAAAAGAGTTGTGATTAAGTGGTTTGAGCTTTCAGTCGGTTTTATGGTTTGCGAGTTGGGAAATAGCCTATATTTTAAGGCTACGTTATGAGAGTTAAGTGAGGTTTTTATTTTTGAGCGAGGTGAAGCAATTTGCTTCTCGATTAGATTAGGTTGAGTGAGCTATTAGCCACACGACTTATATATTCCACACCCGTCCAAAGAGCCTTACATTACAACCCGCGAAGACCTTTTCTGATTCTTAGTTTTGACAGCACACTTAATTTGCGATTGAGAAGAGATTGATTTTCGGTGCTTATTTATTGTGCATGTAATTGTATGATTTGAGTGTATACACGTCCCATGCAGAAAATACTTGAGTGCTTTTGAGCGTACTTATATATATTATCCTTCGTGAGGAAGCATGATTTTATTTTGAAGCGACAATGTAATAATGGTCAAGTGTTTGACGTTGCGTGACTTGTACCTATATTTTCAAAATTATCTATGTAGCAACGCACGACTCTTTGCTTGAACTGATTTTCATTCTAGTTATACTTTGAAATCATCGTTTGTTCGAGGACGAACAAACCAATAAAGCGTGGGGTAGTTGATTAGAGTAGATTTGTCCTTATTTTTATTAGCTTTTTAGTTCGTTTTTATATTTGTTTTTGGTATAAGTTGGACGATTTAAGCTTAATCTCGTATTTTATAATTCCAGCTTATTTTTACCGCATTTTGATTGTAATTGATGCAAGTAGGTGATATTTCATTGTTTTTCACCTTACAGCTAAGTAACCGGAAGAGTTTAGCGTGTATTAGATGAGGTTCGATGTTCAAGAAGTGAAGAACAAGCTTTCCGGTGAAACGAGTAGCAAAAGATCGAGAATTGGAGACAGACGCGCAGTCGCGTCGACTGATGCGACCGTCGATGCACCATCGACGCGAGCCATGCCAGCGAGTCATGACCGCGTCAGTCGACGCTCCGTCGACGCAAGTCGACGCCACTTGCTGAAGCGTCGATGTCGACGCACCACTGTCGACGCACTGTCGACGAACTTGCTGAAGCGTCGATGTCGACGCACACCGTCGACGCACCTGCCCAGCCGACGCGCACACCTGCCGACCGAGTCTGCCGAGCACCGGCACGCGTCAGTCGACGTCGTCACACCGTCGACGCGACGGCCCAGAATTCGGATATTAGGGTTTCTTATGCGCCAAGCAAGTCATGCAAAATCTATATAAACCCTCTATATTTCGGATTTTAAGGAGAACACACGACCTCTTAGGGTACTTTAGCTTATAATAACAATAATCCCACATCTCATAATGAGATTTGAAAACGGAGATCAAGGATCGAAGAAGAACGCGTCCAAAACGTCGAATTCGAGTTCGAGATTCATTCTTCGCCCATGATCAACCTTCAACCTCTGGAATAGGTGGAGCTTTTTACTGCTTTTAGTAGTTCGGATAAGTACTCTAAACTCTTAGTTAATTTAGTAGTTAATTTCTAGTTTAATTGTTAGTTTAATTCTTAGTTAATTACTTAGTTAATGCTAGAACTAGTTTACTTAGTTAAATCGTTTCATGTTTGGATATTGGTTTAATTTAGTCTATTTACGCGAGTTGATTTATGCTTAGTTATTCGTTAATCTTAGATTCTTATGATTCATTGCTTAGTGGTAATTTCTTATGTTCATGCTCTTATATTCGTTAATTAGATTTAGTTTATGGTTGCGAATTATTGATAGTTCAATTAGTGCTCATAGTTGATAATTTAGTTAGAATAATTAGTTTAAATAGCTCTAGTTTAATTATCGCTTTAGTTATAATGATCAATTCAATCCTTTCACACCCCCAAATGTATATGTATGTTATTCGTAATTGAGAAAAACATCGAAAGGACCGAACAGTTGTTTCCTCGAGAGATACGACTCGAGTCAAACTCATCACCCTACAGTTACCTCGTACTCTTGCGAGCAAACTGACGTGCTTTTAAATTATTTATTAAAACGGGGTGCACAAAAGTTTGATTCACACCTGTTATAGAAGATGAGTGTCGAAATGTAGTTTGGTTGTCGGATTACAATGTTAGTTTATTACAAATATATTGCTACGATTAAACATTTGTTAAAAATCACTAAAGTAAAACATAGAAATTCAACGAGGAGAAATCATGAAGATCTGTGGGTTATTTTTTTCCGTAAATTTGATCATATAATACATCAACATTAGAGGAAAGCATTTTCTTCCGTAGAAAAAAACAATAATTTCTATCTAGAATACAAATAAATACACTCTTCAAATGGTGGTGTCAGTTTATGCTAAATAACGAAAATGAAGAAAATAAAAATTTAAGATTGTTCAAAATAATTTAACGTTAATTAGAACCAAACGAGACTTCAATCATGGAAAAAATGGGAAAATGTATTGATTATAAAAATATTGAAACCTGTAAATTCCATTGGTTTTAGTTTGTTGATGAAGGCAAAGCTATTGCTAAACTCCTAAATTTCGCAGCGTCTTCAACTTGCAGAGCTTGAAAAAGGAATTCTTGTGGATTCTCAAAATTGAAAAGAAAAGCAAAAGGGGCGAAGCATCAGCGTGTTAATGCAGGTGATTTTCTTTCCATATTTTAATAACATAAATGTGGATAGTTATTCTTAATATCTTGGCTTGATTGACAAAAAAAAAACCGGCTGGATTGATCATTTATTTAGGAATATTGGAAGAAAATACGTATGTGCCCTTTACAATTATTAAGAATGTATTAATAATATAATCCCTTGGAATGATCTTGACCATAAAAACCATTTAATCTAATGGTTCATGTGGGTTCCTAGTTCCCACACAGGGGATTGGATCCCACATGAACCTAATCCTATATATATATATATATAGCTTTTGTTCAATTATAAATAAATAAGAACTTTGATGGAGATTTGTAGCATCGTTCAAGTAAGTATTATTCTATTCCACCTCTTACAAAGAAAAGAACTTAAATCAAAATAATAGACTATTCATTTTTTTAAATTCCGCTGGCCGAGCTCCTACTTGAGCTTACAGGGAGAAAGCAATCTCCGTCAAGATTTGCCCCTAAAATAGGTGATCATATGGACGCCACCCGACTAAACATACCAATAGTCACCAGTGATTTGATCAAAACTATGATTTTACAGATTTGGAAGATCCTTTTTMGGCTCTCTCTTTAGCACTATGCCTCTTATCCCTAGGAGGTCTTCCTCCACTAGTAGGTTTTTTCGGTGCTCCACACCTACCCAATAATCCGCCAGGCGAAAGAAGTTCAAGTGTGTGCAGGCTCGTGCAGCTGCAACACGATTTGAAAAAGGAATTGCCATGATGATGTGATATTGCACGATTCTTATGTATCAAATAAGTTTCGTCCAGTCATTAATAACTTGATTATTTTTAGATAATAGTAGATAGAAATTCCACGACATGAGAGGAAGAAAGAGCTCAAGAGCATGTCTTCTTTTCAACCATAGCATAAAGAGAAGAGTCTGACCTAGAAACCACACACACACACACACACACACACACACACACACACACACACACACACACACCACACACACACACACACAATATATATATATATATATATATATATATATATATATATATATATATATATATATATATATGCAGATTTATGATTGGTGCCACCGAAGAAGCCTGGCCGATGGACAAGTATGGAAAAATCCTTTTTCAGTGTGGTCTCATCCCCCTGCAGGATATTCTTCCAATTCATTCCTTTTTTTTATTAGAGTTTTTTTTGTTTATTTTTTTTTCAATGTGGTTACTTTTGAGTCTTCACTTATATTGATCTGAAGAAATAAGACTTGGATTCTTGATTTTGTTTCCAATATATTGATAACCAAATACATTGAAAAGAAAATGTTGATGAATATATAATAAAAAAATGTCTGCATATCCTATAGTTAACATTCTATTGCGTATCTTATAATTGTATTCTTTTTTTTTTTGTTTTTTTCTCGATTTTCAGTATCTGCATATCCTCGGAGATGATTTTTGAGGTATTGGAGATGATTTTTGAGATATTTTCGTAAATCATTTTAGAGATAATAATGCAATTTCTACTCGATAATCCCAGTGTCTTACCACCTCCCACCCCCACCCCCACCTCAGAAAATGAAAATAACTAAACATAATATTAATGATTATAATATATTCATGATTATAAAAAGTACTTAAAGGATATATTGGACAACCATGAATCCGGGATCCGTATTTAGATAGACTCTGCATTTATCTAGTTTTCAAATCAACCCATATTGTTAATTCTATTGACATCTTACTTATTTGTCAAGTTCAGAATTATTCAATTGACACGTGTCATTTGGTTATGTTTTGGAAATCTGATGTGGCATTCTCACATCATTTTTCTAAAAATCATTCCTTATAATATATGTAAAATTATCGAGGGTATAAAATGACACTTTTTATCATTTCTTTCGTCTTCCTAAAAATCTAYGGGTTGTCTCTCTCTGTCTCTCTCCGCAGCATCCCACCATCTCAAGGCCGTTTTTTCTTCTTCTTCATCTTCTGCTTCTCGATATTTTATTTTATGGTAGGTGTTTCTTAATTTCTTCAAATCAGCTTTTTTCCTGATACATCTTCGATTAAGATCCAAAATTTAGATCGATTCAAATCTTAAGAAACATCTTCGATTCAGATCTGAACTAACATCTTCAATCTAAATTAATTTTGGTTTCAAAATCAAAATGGGTTGAGATCGATTTTGATACATAATTACATATTTTGGTCTTTTTTTAACATCGGTCGATTTGAAGATGGTGTGTCATTATTAACTTTCATTTAAACATCAATGATCTGAATATGATTTGTGTTTTTGTGTCGATCTGATTACTTATGCGTCATTATGTTGGGTTTTTGAAATTATTTTCCACACCGCAGTCTACAAAGCCTTTTGTTTTCGTTATGTTTTCATTCTTAGACCAATTTTTTTTTTTTTTTTTGTATAAATTTGGATTGGACTCAACCCTTGATTTTCATTATTCTATTCATTTGACATTTTAGGCTTCTATCTGGATTTCTCTTATGGAAACAAAATTAGGAAATCAGAAAGACAAATCGAAGAAAAAAAATCGCCGAAAAATTAACTAAAATCGAATCATACTTTTTTGATTTAGATAAAAAAAATCATATATTTTTTTTTCCTTTGACCAGGTTTCATTGAAATACACACATTTATTGAGATCTGACTTTTCCTTCGAGTATTGGTTTTAAAAATCTAAGACACCGATATGCAAATAAAATCATATTTGGATATGATTTTTCTTCACATCTAAAACCAATTGGCATAATTCGGTTATATTTATAATGTAATTTCTGTATTTTCATGGTCGGGAATTTGATACCATATATACATATATATATATAGGGGTGGGATCTTGTGGGATCATGCCCTGTGTGGAAACTGAGAACCAATCTCGTGTGTTCAAATACGTTGATCCAACGCTCTTAATCCATTGATCTGTATATGGTATGGTGCTTCACACGCGCCCGTGTTTATTGTATGTTGGAGGGTATGCTGGGAATTTCTCATATTCCCCCAAATCAGCCCAAAGGTCCTCTCCCGATTTCCCTTTTGGTTTTCACAGGAAACAAAGAAACTTTAAGGTAATTTTCCGAGCTTCTTCTCACAATAACAGCAACAGAAATTAAATCAAAGCATCCACAAGATTTTCGCCGGTCCCCACCCGCGAAATAGCAAGCCGATTTCTAAGATTTCACATACCTAAAAATCGAGATGCGGTGCATGTACAAAAAAACAGATTCCTTTGACATTAGGGTTATATTTTTCTTTGCAAACTTGAAGCAGTAGTTGGCCTGTACTATAGAAATAATGGGGAATGCAGCAATGGGGGGTGAATCTGTTGGCCGTGCTAGAAAGATGAGGGCGAGAGGTTGGATATTTTGCATTATTTGAATTTTAATTTTTGATTTTTTGATCAGAGGTCTCAGATGATGTTGGTTTTGTTTTTTTTCCAAGATAGGCTTTAATATATTGTGGGTTTTGAACAATATATTTCCTATTATTATTATTTTTTTATTTCTACTGATTAGGTTTATGTGATTGAATGATTTTGAATGGAGGTGATTTTATAGCTTTTTTTTTCTTGGTGCTAAAAATAAACGTGTGTTCGTCATGATTCATGTTTGTAGAAAATAAGTCAATGCTGGTTCTAGTTTGATATTCTGCTATTTGTGTGCTTTTTGCTATTTTTGAAATGGTTCTGTGTACATGTTGGGACCACTGCGGCTGTTTGCTATTTTTTATGTTAATGGTGTTAACTATATATGCCTGATGACCAAATTACCCCAGCTGTATGCTAATTACATGTTATAAATTTGCTAAATTTTCAAATATGCTAATTTTTGTGATGGAATATGTTAATTTCCAAAAAATGGTTGCCTGAAAATTACCCCAGCTGTATGTTAATTTCCAAATTATCCCAGTTGTATGCTAATTTTTGTGATGGAATGTGTTAATTTCTAAATATGCGAAGTATGGCTGAAAATAATATTTTTTAAAAGTTTTAAATGGTATATGCCACGTGCATATCAAATGTGCTAATAATTTGTATGGTATATGCTCATCTCATATGTTGTGGTTGAATATCATATTTCATTTGCTAAAATATGCTGGGTTTTCCTTGATGGGTAATTTGAGAAAATTCTGGGGAATATTGATAAATATTTCAGACATATTTACTAATTATAATGCTAATAATATTTTTAGCATCATGCTGTTCATCATATATTTAGCATTATGCTGATCATATTTAGCATAATGATAAATTTGGAAATGATAAATTTTCTTAAAGCATGCTTGCAAATAATATGAGGCATGCTAATTGCTTGCGAAGCATTCAATTTTGAAATATTTAGCATGATATCCATGTTTATGTGCATGCTTGAATAAAATGAGCATCAGTTGAATAAAATGAGGATTAGTTGAAATCAAGATGGTCTAAGAACGAACGTAATGCTGCACGTTGATATGAGTATATAGAATGAGTTATTTATTGCATTTAATTTCATGGTGTGTTTTATATTTTAAATACATGCAAGTAATTGAACACATCTTGTTGTTGTTAATTAGGGGGCGATCGTGGGTAACAAACTGATAGCGCGGGTGTGGCTCGTGTTGAAAAGTATAAATCTGGTGCGATTGGTGGCGGGGCTAGCCCGAAGAAAAAGGTATGATGCTCTTTTTATTTATTTAACTAGCTACTTGATATGTACGGTCTGATTCAAACATTGTAACATAAAAGATATAGTGTACTTATAAAAAATACAAATATATAAAAATAATTAATCCTGACCAAACTCTTATTCTTTTATGTATCATGTCTGAACCGACAAGAATCCGCTTTAAATGAACTTGCTATGCTTAAATTTGCTAATGGTATATTTTCTTTAAAGCATTCAATCTATTTGCATGAGAAGCATGCAAGTTTGATATTCTTTAGCATGCTATCCATGTATATGTGCATGCGAAAATAAAATGAACATCAGGTGAAAAAAATGAGGAGCAGTTGAAGTGAATCTAACTTGTGCTTAAAAATGACAATCAGCATGTTTGCTTTTCAACGTCGACATGAAGTAACAGATCTCCAGCTGTGATTGTAGTAAACTTGATGCTGAGATAGCCTTTCTGACCCCATCCTTTGTCGGTTATATTGAGCAAAATGGTTGACGAACCCTTTGAGATCGAAGCGAGCAACGTAAAATTATGAAGCGACAATCCTTCACTGGCTGACGAGACATTATTTCCAAATGCATCTTTCGGAAGGATCAATATTTCAGCCGTTGTTCTGGCTATAAACTCGTTTATTCCATCGGCCCACATCAAAATCCCGGCCGCTGGATACATTTGACCTATACCAACAAAAAAGAGTAGTAGAATAAAAATAATAAATAAAAATAAAGATATCAACTGCCTTTAGTTTTTCAACTTTTAGCTTTTATTTGCAAACACTGCCAACTTCTAATTATCAACTACTTTTCGCTTCTATTACAATAAATCGCCTTCTCTAAAAGCAAAAAATGAAAATAAAATCAAACACTCCCATAAACTTGCAAGCACTAATACTCAAAAGAAAAAAAAATATACATAAAAATCGAGACCTGGGTTCACTCGAAATTGCAACGACGGATCCAAAACACGAAAATGTTACCTTTCATATTTCGGAATTTTTTTTTGGTTGGAGGCTGAAAAGTGAGAATAAAACAATGACCAAGCATGGACTCCAATTCATAATCTAGACCATATTTATAAACCAAAATAGAACAAATCACCAAGTAATACACAATCCGCGCAGACGTAAAGATAAGTTATTTTTTTTTTATAAGGTGGCAAATTAATTTTAAAAAACACAATCCGTAAACATATAAATTATAAAAATAAATTGAAGAAAATCCTAAGCAAATCATTTTCATAATCCAAATCCAAATAAAATTTAAAAATAACCAAAAATCATAATCGTGTCGTAGAGAGTTAACAACAAAAAAAGGGGTTAAGCACAACCGACCATCAAACATTATTTTATATATAAATTTCCCAGAACCTTAATTGCTAACAACGGTGCCAAGGATCGGGTACTTAGCCTGGAATTTCTTCTCCCAGTTGTCCAGCACGCCGATCTCTTTCTCATTAAGACCATCGAGGTCAGGAACGACGTCGCTTTATTCCTTGCCGGCGAAGACGCAGTACGACTTATTGCTTCCATCAATTGATTCCTTTATTTGTATTTGTTGGTGAGATTTGGGATTGAAAGGAAAGGGAAAAGGGAAAACTCCACTCCAGACGCAAACCAAAAAAAAAAAAAAAAATTAGAGTTCCACGTGGCAGCATAGATATCTAAATAGTAAAATAGGGGGATGTTATGGGATGTACACGTAAAACATGTCAATATATTAATTATCCATTCATCACATTTATAAAGCTCACGAATCCTACCAAAATACTAATTATGATCATAAAACGCGTAAAATCATATAACACAATTTGGAAAAATGCCAAGAATCAGTATATCTTGTATTAAACCTTCTTTTCTGCCAATCTTTGTTCTTCAAATATCCCATTTTCGTGACTAGATGCTTGCAGCGGCTAATTTCCAAAAATACCTGAACTGCTATCCTTACAACAAAATTCCCATGACACGTTGACTATATAAACCAATCGATTCAGTATGAATTCAATTCAAAAATCATACCGTAAAACAAAAAATGAACCATCAGGGTTCCCCTAGAGCTCCCTCAATCGCTTCAATCAGTATTAATATTCCACGAGCGAAGGATACTCGCTGAAGTGTTTGGGGGAACTCTTGTGGGAATCTGATCAATCGATCGAGTCCTTAAGACTGGAAGCGCAGTAAGCTTTACGTACAGGATTCTTCCGATATCATATTATATATTAACTGATGTTCTCATTATTATTTCGGATATTCACCAAAAACTACCCCTAACTCCCTTAGTCTAGTAACCAGTTATCCATTAATAAACTACTGTAAATCTTGTTATAGGATTTATGTTTGTTATATATGTAAGTAACAAAGCAAACTCCTTGATATGCTACTGTGACTCTGACAGTAGACAATACGTGATACAAAATCAAATATATAATGTTAAGAAGCATGGATAACAAAAAAAACACAAATCAGGAAGCACGCTGCGGCTACGGCGTATATTTTCTTCGACATATCTTCGTAATTCAGAAAGGATTTGATAAATATTCATTTCATGTCTGAAAAAAATATAATAAAGGCATTAAACGATTAAATGCTGAATATCATTTCCAAAAGAAAAAAAAGGAAAGAAATAAACAGAAAAAACACTCTTGGAATCTGAAAACATCCATATAAAGAAAAATTAAACATCATGTTTGCTAATGGTAGCCAAGTTTAAAATATGAAATCCCAACAAATGGCGATGTCTAAGGTGAGTGAACAGGCCTACTTACGAAATGGGATCATTAGCGCGTGACAACGGACAATTCCTAGCGTCGCGGTTCGTCTTTTGCTTGCATTTACTGCACATTCGAAGTGGCTTTTGGCTGTTTTCAATTGCTTTTTCTTTGTTTGACTTCAAACGGCTAACGACGGTACTACAACTGCCTTTGGTTTTTAAATTTTCCGGTGGGAGGATGTTCACATCATCTGGTGCGGATGCCCCGTAGAACTTTTCGAATAATTTACGCTTACTAGTCACAACGGCGAGTGCGGGGTCCCCCGACTTGAACGCTTCTTTCAGATCCATTATGCCGCGTAACAATGCATTCATTTTATCGGTGTCTCCGTCGATCAACCCAAGACAAGAATAGAACTCGGATACCAGTTGATTGGACAACGACTTATTCTTCTCGATTTCGGAGCATTGATAAACAACATCACCGCTGATGTCGTGTAAAGGATTCAAATATATAATTGGCATGTATGCTAATCTGTATAACACCAAAAACACATATCGAATTTCCATCGGCGGACTGTGGTAAAAAGCTTGAGAGATTTATGTATGGTATATGCTAAATATTGAGCATGATAAAGAAAATAACAATTGGGGGTTGTTAGATGATCTTGACTAAGGCCTAGTCCTACTTAGCTTAACAGGTGGCATAAGGTTGGAGTGTTGTGCTCTCTTTTGGACGTTTGCATGAGGATATGCATGGACTGTACTGGAGCAATCTCCACCTTTCATTGTGTGTGCAGTTGTCATCTCCATCAATGGCCCTCATTTCTTGTCCGTTGCTTTATTGATTTGTCACAGCTAGTGAGCTAGGGTTTACACCATTATATATGTATTCTACTCAGACCTTCTTTGATAACAAGAAAGAAATGTTTCATTTATCCTCATTTAGCTCCCAGCAGTCTGTGTATTTAATTTTCAACATGGTATCAGAGCCAAGGTCCTAGGGCCTTGGTTCTGAAAGAGTCCTTTTCACCTTTTTGCTATTCTGCTTTTACCTGGATAAATAAATGAAACCATGAATACACCCGAAATTGGTCCTGAAGCGGCTGTTTTTCAAAATCCAGCAGCAACCCTAGCTACACCTTCCCTCATACAGCCACAACATCAACTTGTTTCAGTCAAACTAACTGAAAATAATTTTCTGATCTGGAAGCAACAGATCCTAGCTGCAGCAACTTGTTTAGGCCTTGAATCTTATCTAAATGGAACTGCTTAAATTCCACCAAAAGTCATCCAAAATCCAGAAGGCCTTGTTGTTCTCAATCCTAAGTTTCAGATATTTCAGAGGCAAGATCAACTATTGGCATCTTGGCTGCTGTCTTCACTCTCTGAGAGTGTTCTTATCCTTATGGTAGGCCTTACAACAAGCCATGAGATGTGGAAAACCTTAGAAGCCAATTTTGCTGCACAATCAGGAGCAAAAACTATGCAATACAAGATCCAACTGCAGACAATGAAGAAAGGAAGCCAGTTCATGTGGGAATACTTGAACAAAATCAAAGTGTGTTGTGATAATTTGGCTGCATCTGGTCATAAAGTTGAGGACTTTAATCAATTGCTGCATGCTCTATTTGGATTGGGAAGTGAATATGATCCAGTGGTGGTCACCATCTGATGCGGACCAAAATGTCCATACGTAATATTATTTGATTTATGAGGTTATTTGTGGTAAGCGACCTCATTTATGGGAGAGGGTGTTCCTCCTAGAAGATGAGCAAGTTGTGTTGTGATTTTGAGAAGCGAGCGAGCTGTTTTGGTATTAGCGAGCTGTTTGTGAAGAGTAGCGACCTATAGTATGGGGATGACTTTTCATATAGGGTCGCGATCTCTTGTAATTTGGGCTGAGTACTTGAGCCTGTTTGTGGGTTTGATGTACGTGGATTGTTATGGGCCTGGTGGGCCGTAAGCTCCGGCTTATTTTGGTACTTTATTGAGAGATTTATTGTTTATGGGAATTTACTATATGAGATGAATCCTAATTATAAGACAGTTGTTGTATTTATGGAATTGTGGTAGGAGAAGGTAACCAAGGACTTCTCTTGTATCTATAAAAGGAGGTGCATACCTCTCATTATTTTCATAAGCTAATATTGACTTAAGRATCGGAGAGTCTTAACGGGTTGGGGGGTGGGACTCCTACCCGTTCGAGACGCTGTTTTGCAGGATCAGCGAGGTCGCCAAGAGATTCGAGGAGGGCTTCTCAGGTCGCTATGACATATTCAATATCCAATTCAGGTCGCTGATCTCTTTTGAGGTTAGTACCCCCTTTATTTGGTAGTTCAACTTTTTGGACTTATCAAATTGGCGCCGTCTGTGAGAAAGAGGGACATCGAGTTCTTGAGCGAAAGACGTGAGGTACACAATTTTCGTAGGCCTAAAATCTGACTGCGCAATAAACTTTAAAAATCGTTTTCTACTGTTTCAGCCGTTAGATCACGTTAAAATTTTTAAAAAACGTCAAGGACATTTTAAATTACGTTTTGAACGGTGGAGATCGGAATCTGAGGTGTGAGGGAATTTATATAAATTTTCGATCGAAGCAGTTTTTATTTTCGGAAAATCCTGCGCAGTYTTTTTTAAAATATGATTTTGCATAATATAACCGTTGGATCAACTCGAAAATTGAATATGTTAATCGAAACATGTTGAAGTTTAATCTGAACGGTGGAGATTTGATTATGAGTTTGGGAAAATTTTATAACGAATTTTAGATAGATCTGATCCTGTTTCCAAAAACTGCTTGTCTAATTTCTTTTGAGAATTAAGTTATGTACAATTTAATTGTTGGATGGAGTTGAATTTTGGGTATAATATGTACGATATATAATGGTTAAACATGAATAGTGGTGGAGATCAAATTTTGAAGATTTGTGAACATGAATAAAGGTTGTGATGCTTGCGTTTTATTTATTGATCATATACTAACGGACTGAGTAAGGTCTATTCGTTGAGTTTGTATTATTAATGTTGGTTTTTGAGGATTACTTTATGTTTTGCTTGGACCTTAACCCGAGAATGGTCAATGCAAACAAACGCGATGAGGTCGCGTGTTCAAATATTCAAGGTCGATTTATTTTGGTGTTCGTAGTCTAAGACGATGAGGTCGCCCTTCACCAATCACGATAAGTTTCCTTCTTATATTTACAAAATTGGTTATTTCGCGCAAACTTTTGGCATGATTGGTACGGCGGATGGTCTTTATTGATTACTTATTACTTCGATTGCTTGTTCTTGATTAAATACGATGAATTAAACCAGGTCTCATAATTTATTTGGCATGAATGAGTTTGTTAATCTTTATTATTTGCCAAGCGTGAAACCATATGAATTTAAATTAATTATAGAGAGGTCTCACAATGATTTGAGTTGCTCAGAATTGTTACTTATATTTTAATTTATAATTTGACGGAGTTGCKTCTGGATGTGTTATCATATATTTGGTTAAATGAAATAAAGAGGGTGTTARTTATTTGTTTAATTCTACATATGTGCTGAGTGGTATTTATAATTGCCGATTGACGAAGGGATTATAAAGGGCTTGTTATTTAGTTTTGATAGTGTTATATTGAGGATGTGTGATTAGATGATTTTGAAACATCTTTGTCTTAATCCGAAAAAGATGCATGTATAAATCAGGGATCATGTTTATATGATATGCGTATGGCTTATTTGATTAAACATGATTTGTTCGGTTTAATGGATTTTTATGAAGATTATTGTCATGGTATATGGTTTGTGATAAATTTTCGAGGGCTGCCCTATGTGTTGCCTTGAGTTTAACTCGGGATCGGTCAATTCAAACAAGCGCGATGAGGTCGCGTGTCCAGATATTCAGGGATGATCCGTTTTGTTGCTCGAAATCTAAGGTGATGAAGTAGTGTATCAACAAAACACAACAAAATCATTAAAAATCGAGATAAGTGTTTGTTTTGTTTTAGATGTGTTTAAATGAGAATGGTATGGTTTGGTTGATTTATATGGTTGTCATATGGAATACTTGCTTATTGACTTGATTTACATGGGGATAGACTTATGATTTATTTGATTTAATAGAGATAAACGTATGTTTTATGTGATTATATTAAATATTAATTATCTATGGGGTTGGATAGATTTGGTTTTGAAATTCTTTCATGGTTTTGATAGAATGAATGATGAGATATTAATCATGCGTGAAGAGTGCTAATTGGATTTATGTGATTTTATTTTGTGCAGACATGCATGTGGTTTAACATTTGGTTGATGAGAACTTATTTTGATTTTATATGGTTATGAACACACTAAGAGTTGCTCATCCTTTCAAATTCCCGTATGAAAATACTGCACTGCCACACTTCAGTAAATTGGTCATAACTCACTGTTGGATTATCCGTTTTAAGATCCGATTTTTGCATTGGAAACTAGACTCGAAGGGCTTTTCAGTGGTATATGGTTTGGTTMTTWAWTTWWTTSCKAWRKAA
>BMAC01001587.1:0-17621 GCA_014905375.1 Phtheirospermum japonicum
CGAGCAGGAGAGGAACAAGAATAAGCCAAGAGTGCCATCCTGTGCCGTGTATTTACGCTGGCAGTTCAGGAAGCCCCGACAAGTAAAAGAATATAAGCTCCTTCATATTCAAAACACTTTTGTTTAAGTTCTACTAGATCCTTGTGCTTCCCATTCCTTAGTCGCACCACATTCTGTGTATGCCAACTAGACACATGCATGGATAAGATGACAACATGCTACGTAGTTTCTCCTCCTAAGGGCGCTAGCCAGATAAATTTTGTTTTATTGTTATATAAGACTGTTTTACTTATTAGTATTGTATTATTATTATTATTATTATTATTATTATTATTATTATCATTATTATTATTATCATTATTTATTTTGTAATTCTTGTAAACCTAATGACATTGTTCGTGTCCTCACATTTGGTGGTAGGGATTTTGGAGAAAAGTTAAGATCAATTTTGTCACTAAAGCGGTAGTTTGACGACGTGCATCACACATCTTGGTTTCATGGCAATGTTTAAGTACTCTACGGTCATGATTTATTTTTTTTATTCCTCCTTTTCATTGAGGTAAGCAGTCTCATTCGTCCTCTTCCTTCTGCCATCTACGAGAAGATCATTGAGATACGGAATAGGTAAACATTAACATAAAATAATTAAATTGATAAATAAAAAATTGAGTATGGTTTCAGCTGGAATTCCAATAAATAAATCCAAAACGTCGACATTGCAGCCTGCATGGTTTCAGTTAGTATTCCAATAAATAAATTCAATTCTCACAAAAATAAATTAATGATAATACTGCCTAACAAAGTCCAGCATAGATTCATCGAAACTACTAATGCTAGAAAAATAAACTTGCATACTTGATTCAACTTTCAGCAGGATATTAAACTTGATTAAATTATAAGATGTTAAGCTCAACTGCTAAATCGTAAAATAATTCCTTATATCTTTAGAAAAAACAAAAGGAAAAAAAAAACCATAATTTAAGATTAATAAATTTATGAGCAAAATAAAACTCACCCCACCATTGCCAGATTTGATCAATAGGTGTTGGCGGTCAAAAAATCAGATCTGTGCAATATAATCAACTAGTTGTCAAGAATTTCAAAAAATTTAGAAAGGAAAACATGGAAGAAAACAAGATCCCAAATTTAAAAAATAAAAAAATATATGTAAGCTAGATTCAGATTGCCACCTTCTTCAGGCATAAAACTTGTATACTTGATTCACCTAAACTTGGGAGGAGAACATGGAAGAAAACAAGATCATTGTTTTAAAAAACGGCCGAGGCGTACGCCTCGGAACGGTTTGGGAAAATTCGGTTCAAGGCGGGCGCATCGAACCCCTGTGTTGGGAACGTACGCCTCAAAGTGTTGAGGTGTACGCCTCGACTCGGATGCGCCTCGAGGCGTTTGAGGCGGACACCTCGGTGTAAGTGCTTGCTTTTTTTTTTTTCTTTTTTTTTGAATTCTCTCTTTTCTTTTATTTTTTCTTTATTTATTGTCATTTATAAATTTATAAAAGAAGCTAAATAGAATAATATGAAAGGAGCTAAATAGAATCTAAAGCAGTAGGTCGAAAAACCCTACATGGCACTCCGCTCTCTTCTCTTCAGCTCGATCTGCTCCTTATATAACTTGTAAAAAAAAAATTAAAACAACAAAACTTTTTTTTTTCTTGGCAGTAGTTGAACTTTATAAAAATAATCCCTTAATTGCATTTAATGGTCGATTGCTAATTTATGGTTTTGACTTTATTTTAGACTTTTAGTTGAGATTTTATTTTTATTTTTTTGCAGCAACTGTCTTGATACTTTTTTTAAATTTTGTATTCAATTTATAGTTGCTAGTTAATTGTTAATTTTTTSTTGTGAWTTAATTTTAGACTTTTAGATGATATATATATATATATATATATATATATATRTRTRTRTRTRTGTGTGTGTGTGTGTGTGTGTGTGTGTGTGGAAAGATTTGTTAGAATGCGACACAACATCTAATACACACACACACACACACACATATATATATATGTGTGTATATATATTAGACTTAATTTTATTATTTTTTATTTTTATTTTAATTTTTTCCAAAAAAAATTGAGGCGCACGCCTCGTTTCCGCCTTTCGTTTTTTGAAACATTGAACAAGATCCTAAACTTGTACACTTGATTCACCTTTTTAGTATAATCTTGAAAATGAAAATAAAACTTCTTCACGCATTGCATTTTCTGTAACAGAATAGTAATAATAATAATATTAATAAAAATCAATATCAAAACACAAAAATTTAAACAGATTCATGGTTAGAAACAGGAAAAATGAGCTCAAAATCTCTAAGATTTTCATCAACACTGCTTACCAATTCTGGATCCTCTTCTTCATCCACATCCCTCAAAATATGAAGGAAGGCGAGCGCTGTTTTAAACTGCCCACTTGAACTGGAATATTCATGTTATAATCCAATCCATTCGCAATATTATCCGTTCTTTTTCTATCCGGGATCGACATACACTGGTTGTGTTAGAACCTTCTCAAGATTATCCTGTCGTGCTGTTTAAAAAAAAAGTCAGGTTTCCGAGTATCTTTTTAATATTCTGTAACTGGATATTGGTTTGTGGGCACATTTATCCATCAACGATTCGCGTAATGGACTAATTTCCGAAACTTTAACATAGTTTTAATACAAGAAATTACTGAAATTTCATAAGAACAGAGAACAAACCATTAAATTGTCGATCAGTCTCACCAATCATTTTGAGAAATTTCATAAGTAATAAATGACTTCAAAATTATACTGCACCAAACAACAAACACTTAATAATCATGCATATCTATCAATTTCAAAATAAGTCCATTATGCAAATAAAAGGACAAAATGTGAAGGCCTTAATTAATTAGACAATACATTAATATACCTGAACACATAAGTTTCTATCACGTTTAGGCCACCTTCTTTAGCCTTTCTAATGATAATGAGCTCATGCCACGTCTGATAATAGATACAATAATTATAAAAAATAATAATTTCTCATTCTGATTGAATTATTAACTGACAACAAATATTTTCATTCATAATAAACATAATTTTATACTTTTACATATAATGTATTTTTTTCTTAAACTTGACTACAAGAACCAGGAAAAAAAAGTGATTCTCTGGTTCCATTGATAATAAGCGATGCACAAATAAAAATTGTATATCACAGTAGTTTTCTACGTACCTCTGGGTTGTGAGCTAAGCAGTGGTGGCTAGGCGAAGATCCGAGCAGTGGTGGTAGAGTGGGTCTCATGAAAGGGAGGAGAGAGAGAGGGATAAGATGAACAATCGGCTTGCCGGTGGTGGCAAACAAGGCAGAGGCAGGTGTGGGATATTGAGCGTCGATGAATTAGGGCGTAGACTTTTCTTTTATCTGATCCCAATTATAAATAAATCATTTTATTTTATTAGATCGGATCTTAAGGAGCTGTTTTAGATTAGGTAACATATTATATTGGTTGCAAATTAACAGATGTAAAAAGACATTTTACCAAATCGGTTTATACAGACCTGATGTAAAAAGTGATTTTATTAGATCGGATCTTGAGAAGCTAACTTTACTAACAATCTAATATATGACTGTTTAATTATGAAAATGCGACCGCGCTACTTTCTAGATCGGGCCAGCCACACCCGATCAAGAAAGTCTAATTAAATTGTGTTTTTTTCCACTTGTGTCTGCGAAAAAGACATTAAATCAATCTTGCATAACTTAAATACTAACTGTCTTAACTACTGAAAAGATATTCTACTTACCAGGGCAAATGACAAGCCGACACCCACCAAGAATAGTTTCTACAGTTGCCTCCACTCACTTAATTAATACAAATAACAATGTAAAAGTAATAATACTGGAAAAAATATTACATTGCCACAAGTCACACCTCACTATCGAAGTATCCCCGCCTGGTTTACACTTAGTTGAAGTAACCATCATGAAGCTATTGGGTGCTATAAATACTTGGTTGGCTTAGCGACACATTAAGAAATAAATGAAGTAATCATGGTTGGTGAAACAACTTGGGAGCACAGGTTAGCTGCACTAAAACATTAAAATAGAAATCCTAAAACCAGAATAGTACACATTTACTTAGATATAAGAAAAGGAATGTTAAGGACTTAAGGATTATGAATGACCTCTAACCAGCCGAATTGTGAGGAATACAACACCGATAAACTCACGGAAATGGCTAAAGACGGGGAGATATACACTTCCAATGCTGAAACTTCAAGCTTGGAAAACACACAAGGAAAACAAGTTTTTGTAGGTTTCAATGAGTAGAGGATATATAAATAAGACCAGCATGTGCAAAAAAGGAAAATGGAATTGAGAGCCATATTCAAACTGGAATGGCAAAGAAAACAGGTTCAATATGGTTACAGGCCAAAAGCAAACTCCACAGTTATATCTTGATGAACACTATGGTTCATTGGTTCTGAATTTTCATCAAAATGTCAAACACTAGTAATCAAAGGATACCTTCATGTTGATTGCCACACTTATTTGCTGAAGTTAGTCCCATGTTAGTATTCTAGAACACAAAATCATCTATTTCAATCGATAAGTAATCACAAATATCATAACCTAGAGAATTTAGAGGTGAGAGCCCATCACGGGAAAAGGATGATGTCCTGACGTAGACTATGTGCAAGCCTTTCTACACCCAGGCTCTAATACCATATCTGCCGGGCCCTAATTCGGTATTTACTAGGTGAGTACAACTCCAAGTCAAACAAAAACTAAAATGCAATACCTAACAACAGAGCACAACTCCATATCCAACATGCAAGTCCGATAAATACAAGATAACGTTCCAAGTATCACAATGGAAATATAAATATGTATCTAAAGAAGCTAAATAATAGAAGATTACAGGCCAACATAATAGAACTCCAACACTATCTACGAGGAATATTCAACACACACACACACACACACACACAGACACACATATAGATATACATCATATACTACCACTGTTAATAAACCTACTCGTCCTTGACCCCGTCCCCATTATGGACTACACCTTCACTATCTGGAGTGTTTAAAAAGATAAAAGAGAAGGAGAAAAAACAGAGGGGTGAGTTATGACTCAATGAGTGAGTACATACATGCAGGTGTGGTTTTTTCAGTTATTTTTAAAGAAATTTCAAATATTTGCAAGGATAACTTAGTTTCAGCGAGCGACATATATTAAAATCTGAGTAACCAAACAAATGTCACAATTTTAGGAATGATAACAACTATTTCCATTGATTTTGCAATTTTAAAACATGGTAAAAAAACTAAAACTCAGAAGAAATAACTAATTTTACTTGACATGTAGATCAAAATTCAAAAGATCTAAGTAACATAGATTAAACAATAACCAGAAAGTCAATGCTACCTTACAATACAGCTGAATCCTAAATTCCCTTATTACTCCACTAGGCTAAACTTTCCACTGGACCGCGATGCCGGGAAGGCTATATTCCGGAATATGCGCTTTATAAAATGGTAAAATTACTCGGTCATATACTATCTTCAAGTAAGAAAAGTGCATAACTATCTTATATGTACAAAAGGGCTAAAATATCAAATAATGAATTATTAAACTCAATCAATTAATTCCCGAATTCCCAAAATCTGAATTATAATTTCTAAGTTCAATCAATACAACTGACCTTGTTGAATGATTAATAAATAGCCTAAATATTTATATAAGAGAACCAATCATTATTGTAGAAAAACACTAGAAGTACTAGACCATATTATTAACTCATAACACATGATCCACTTCATCAAGAAAGCTCAATGCACAACATTAACAAGTAGAGAGTAGATCTCATTCTTAAAATCGATATAAAACCTCAATAGGACGTGACTAATCTACCGTAGTTCTCATGAAACCATTCTCATTATCTAGAGAAGATTTGATATCTAGTGAGCTCCAAATTCAGTCCACCTTGTCAGTAAATATAATCCAAATATTCATACACGTTAAAAGAACAAAACTTTACTAACAAATGGTAAAATTACCGAGTCATATTCTATCTCCAAGTAAGAATAGTGCATAACTATCTCATAAGTACATAAGGGCTAAAGTGCTTTTGGTAAAAATATATTATCATGAAGGCACTACTAGGATATTGAAACAATGTCTGATTAGTTGTAAGCCAGCCAATTCACTGAACACAAAACCCACCAACAATCACATTCGATTATCACAACTGAACATAAATTCACTCAATATTCGTTCCAATTCAGATTTTATTAAATTAAAAGAAAGTTCGAATTTCCCGTTACCCTTAACAATAATATTCAAATTTCAACACATTAAAAGTTAAAACCAACCTGTTCAAGAGAATTTCTTTTCCTGGGTTCATAAGCGAGCAGCAGGTAGTAGATGCCATCTTTCTTTGTTTTCCCTCTGCGCAGCGCGACTGGTTTGTAGCTTCTGGTTTGTAGCTTCTCCGGCCGCTTTTTTTAAATGCATTTGTTCGGCGTATACAATAAATGTATAGTAATGTAAAATTTATTAAAAAAAATAAAAAATTATTAAGTTTATAAAGTGAATTATTAATACTAAAAAAGAAAAAGAGAAAAAAAAGTTGTTCACTTTAAATTATGTAAATGTAAAATTTCTAAATTAATTATACTATTCACAATAATATCATTTTTATCGCAACAATTAATTTTTGTTTTTTTACGATTTTTAACTTGAGAAACTTCGACATAAAAAACTAATAATGGTTGAACACTGGTCTTGTCAACATATTTACAAATACAAAATTAAAGTAAGTTTTCTTACGACAATGTCACAAATATATTTGACGTAGCGTATTGGTTGAGAATTGTTCGTTATATAGATAGGTCGTGTTCTTTATTGATAGATTACATGTTAAAATTATCGTGGTTAATAATTTTTAAGTACATACTAAAATTATATTGCAAAAAGAACTTTTAGTAATCCAACAGATACAAATATTTTTTATTCAGTTTGATCCAATCCAAGAATTCATAATTTTTCCCCATATAAACAAAAATTATATATGAGTCATAATTAAATAACTTATTGCGCAAATTAATTCCCTAATTGTAATATTTGGCGTGGGACTTGGCATTCTTTTGGTATTGTTTGACCATTTTTAGTGAAAGAATTAAAAAAAATGTTTATTTATATATGAAATTAGTTAAGTATAGACAAAATATACTTTGTAAGTAAGATGGTTTAACACAATAGTATAACTATCAATTCCCAATCAATCATTTGCAATTTATATCTCGACTCGTCTATCTTACCATCTGATCCGAGTATCGGCTCTGTCGAGATACCATAACACGGACTGACTGGTCAAGATGAGTCCCTAGGTTCACATATAATGACGAGTTCTCATTTGAACCCAACCCTATATATATATATTAAATATATTAATAGGATATCAATCACATTTTATTTATGTTTAGTAAAATATTCAAAGGTCTGAAATCGCCATTTCATTTTACTAAGTAAATGAAATTAGTTTTAAGTGTAATTATTATAAAAAACCATCATTTGGTGTTTTTAGCTTTTATTGCAAAAAGACCAAGTCATCTTTCAAATTACAAATATTCTTTTGAAATTTATTTTTCTTTTACTAATTGCACTTTATTAGATAACTTGGTGAACAATTGATCATCACATCATTATGTTTGACAAATAATTGGAATTCACCATTTTCAAAACTCTTGCTCATCTGAACTGGCCATGAATGACCACGCCAATTTCAAAAATTAAAATAAAGAGGGAGAGAATCATTAAAAAAAATTGAAAACATTTAGAACGAGTTGAAATAGATGAAAATCTTTGAAAAAAAATAGTTTAAATATATTCCAAACGAAAACGACTAAAATAATTGTCAAAATTATTTTAAAACATACAAATGATTTGTACAATTTAAAGGTCAAATTCAAATATTCAGATATATGATTAAAACAAAAGGTTTACAAAAAATTAAACGTAGATACATGGAACAAACTAACCAAGTTGTTTGTAGTGAATTGCTTATTTCTTGGCAGAGAAAACTTCTAATTGCTTAAATATAATACTATATAAATATAATTATTTGGAGAATAATGTTGTCCATGAAAGATTGAAATGATGTTGTATTTGGATACAATAAAAATAAAATATTGCAAGTTGGAGTTGAAGGTTGATATTCATTTGATATAGAGAGTTGTTTAATCAAAAATAATAATGAGAGTTTTGGTTAAAATAAAAGAAAACAATGTTGAAACTCTTCATGATTACTTGTTGATGAAAATGTAAGTTAAGTGGTAGGCGTGATAGATGAAGTATTATAAACTATATAAGAGTTTCAACATTGTTTTCTTTTATTTTAACCAAAACTCTCATTATTATATTTGATTAAACAACTCTCTATATCAAATGAATATATATATATATATATATATATATATATATATATATGAATATATATAGATGAGAACCCCGTCATTATATGCGAACCTAGGGACTAATTTTGACCGTAGATCTAATCATTTGTGTGGACCAAATTTTTTTTTATTTTTTTAAATTCATTAAATTATTAATATGGAAGGACAAGGGGTATTATGTAATTTTACAAAGGCTCTTAAGCATATTAAATGCCAAACCAAATTTGCCATCAAACCCGTCCCCAAATCGATTCCCGTATTTCCCCCAAACCTCAGAACCTTGAACAAAAACAAATCATCCGCCGCCTCAGAACCTTGAACACACGGCCGCCTCAGAACCTTGAACCCAAACCCCAGAACCTTGAACCAACGACCGTATATGGGCGGCGACGAAGGCCTCGAATCGACTGAATAGGGATGAACACCGTCACCGAGTCCTCCATGACCGCCGCGCGGCGAGTGCTGTTGCCCGCTGATTGAAGTCGTCGCCATCGCCGCTGGAGCCGAACGCCATCATCGCCAGAGCCATCGCCATCGCCATCTATTCGCCGAGCCCGCGGGTCGCCGATTTCTGAAATTGAGAAATCTGGAGCAACGCCGTTTGGGTTTTGATGGTTGTCGATGGGTGATGGCGATGGTGTTGATGGTTGTTGGCGCTGTGGTGTTGATGGTTGTTGGCACTGTTCGGGTGGTGAAATCTGAGCCCGCAGTGTTGTTGATGGTTGTTGGGGAATCTGAGCCCGCGGTGGTGTTGATGGTTGTTGGCGCTATTCGGGTGGTGAGTCGAGCCTCCGGTGATGGGTTATGGTTGTTGTGCTGTTCGGGTGGTGAGTCGGGCCTCCGGTGGTGGTTTGGCTCGGATGGCAGTTGTGGCTTTTTTGGAGTGCCCGGGTTTGGTTGAGTTTGATTCGTCGGACGGCGATTTGGATTGTCGGGGTTGATTCGGATGGCTACGATGGCGAAACTCGGCAGGGATGTTGACCGATTATTTTTTCATTGGAAAAAAGCAGTGTTTAGTGTATTTCAAAAGTACCGTAACAATATAAGAAAAAGCACTCCAAATATTGCACAGTGCAATTATGTCCAGATTCATTGTGCTTTTATACAGTATTGTAGTGCTAAAATCAGTCATGTGCGATGCTTTTACTATCCAATTTTTTTAATTTAATTATATTGATTAGAGTAGATTTGTCCTTATTTTTATTAGTTTTTTAGTTCGTTTTTATATTTGTTTTTGGTATAAGTTGGATAATTTAGGCGTAATTCCGTAATTTTATAATTCCAGCTTATTTTACCGCATTTTGATCTTAATTGATGCAATTAGGTGATGTTTCGTTGTTTTTCACCTTACAGCTAAGTAACCGGAAGAGTTTAGCACGTAAAAGACGAAGATCGATGTTCAAGAATAGAAGAACAAGCTTTCCGGTGAAACGAGTAGAAAACGATCGAGAAACGGAGACCGACGCTCAGTCGCGTCGACTGACGCGACCGCCGACGCGAGCCATGTCAGCGAGTCATGACTGCGTCAGTCGACGCTCCGTCGACGCAGTGCCGACGCTACGTTCTGAGGCGTCGATGTCGACGCACCAGTGTCGACGCAACGTCGACGCTAGCTGCTGAAGCGTCGATGTCGACACACCCCGTCGACGCACCTGCCAGCCGACGCGCGCACCTGCTGACCACACCTGCCGAGCGCTGCCGACCAAGTCTGCCGAGTCCTGCCGCGCACCTGCTCGCGTCAGTCGACGCTCCGTCGACGCGACGGCCAGAATTCGGAAATTAGGGTTTCTTGTGCGCCAAGACTCCTAATATCTATTTAAAACCTCATTTTTTCGAATTTTGGGGAAAACACGGAGAGACACGAAGACACAACACTATCCTAGGGTATTTTAGCATTCAATAACAATAAATCCACGTCTTATAACAAGATTTGGAGACGCGAATCAAGGATCGAAGTTCTACGCGTCCGAAACACCGATTTCGCACTCGAGAGTCCATCTTCACCCAAGATCAGCGTTCAAACTCCGCAATAGCTGGAGCTTTTCATTGCTTCCCTTAGTTTCAATAAGTTTTCTACACTCTTAGATAATTTTCTAGTTAATTGTTTAGATAAATTCTTAGTTAATTCTAGTTTTAATTAGTTTAATTGTTTCTTATGCTTGGATATTGGATACTGGTTAATTTAGCTTATTTATGCGGTTTAGTTTATGCTTAGTTAATTGTTCTTGGATTCGTAAGATTCAATTGCTTTAGCGATAGTTCCTTAATATACGTTAATTAGCTTTTAATCTTTAGCGTTAATTGATAATTTAGTTATTGCTCTTAGTTGATAAATTAGAATAATCAGTTTAATCAGTTTTAGTTTACTGCTTAGTTCGTAATTGATAGTCTAGTTTAAAGTAATTAGTTTAATTATTGCTTTAGTTATAATGATCGAATCAATCCATTTAAAACCCCAAATGTATATGTATATTATTCGTAATTGAGAAAAACATCCGAAAGACCGAACAGTTGTTTCCTCGAGAGATACGACTCGAGTCAAACTCATCACCCTACAGTTACCTCGTACACTTGCGAGCAAAACTGACGTGCTTTTAAATTATTTATTAAAACGGGGTGTACAAAAGTTTGAGTCAAAAAATTTGGCGTCGTTGCCGGGGAAGCAACGAGTAGGAATTAAAGATGTTTTTTGTTTTATTTTCTGTTTAATTTATTATTTAATTTGCTTTTACTTGGTTTTTGCCATTTGGTACGTTGACGTGTTGTTGAGTTTATGCAAGGAAGGCTATCACTTCAACGCGACCTTGTGCCATTCATCGACAACATTCACCGTTCAAATCCGCCAAGACCAAGACCCGTTCTTATTCCCGAGGACAATTCCTCGACAGTAACCGATTTTGCTTGCGATCAAGTTCCCGACATTATGTTAGGAGCACATTCAGTTCGAAACGGCGATTCACCACCGAGATCACCACCACGCCCCATTCGAGCTGGGTATGGTAGTGAACCAAACAAGTCACACTCTACTAGACGCGACGAAAGGAGAAACGAAGGAGTTAACCAGCAGCACAACATAGTCAATCACCCGCTCAACATGGAGAATTTGAGGCAAAACGAAGAGATGAACAACAATGTCATGCGTCAGCACAACGTCGAGAACGTGGCATTTAGGAATGAGGATGTTTTGCAGCGAAACGCCTATGTTAACAATCAAAGGCACGTGAACGAGTGGTTGGAAAATCAAGATCATGGTTACGAGCAAAACAATTTCGGAAGGAGATACGAGCGCGAGCACCATTACGCGCATAACGACCACTACGAGAGAGCATATGACCAAGTTCGAGAAACCTTTCATGGGAATGCGCATGAAGACCCCTTGGCATTTTTAAATTATTTCGTTGATGAAGTTGGCCGATTCATAGTTCATGGCCTTCACCAAGAGGAGGTCCAGATTATTTGTTTTCTGTACAGCTTGAAGGACAAGGCGAAGTCATGGCTACTATCCTTAGAGCCCAGTTCGTTAACAGACTGGGATATGATTAGCGAGAAGTTTCTAAACCAATATTATTCAGCCCAAATGACGGGGCATCTTCGGAGGCAAATTGCTACTTTCGAGCAGTTAGAAGGAGAGCTATTTCACGAAACATGGGAGACCTACAAGACACTTTTGCAAGTTTGCCCTCACCACAACTATTCTCCGGAGATGACTAACCAGTTTTTTTTCGATGGTTTATTGGACCATGGGAAACGAGAGGTAGAGATAGCAGCGGGAAGAGATTTTGGAGATTTGACAGCACACGAGGCAAGACAAGTGTTGGAGAAGCAAAGCGAAAAGTCTAGACAAACCAATTCTCGGCCTCGTAAGATGAGAGTTAACGAAATTTCCATCCCCGACCCTGATTTAGATGATGGCAAGTTAGTTAAGGCGAAATATGAGGAGATTTTCGACAAGAAATTAGCTGCTTGGAAAGCCGAGCGAGCTAGCAAGGCCGCTGCACAGAAAATGGCTGCGAATTGCAACCAATGTGGATCCCTCCAGCATTCAGCAGACGCATGTCCTAACAACGGTGAGCAGCAAGAAGAGGTAAACGCGATCCAGAATTATTCAAATCAAAAGAAGTACACGCCACAACGTGACAATCCTCTTTTCAAGTGGGGTCCGGGCAATCCAAATCATATGCCGCCTGATCCGCAATTTCCCCCACCGCATTATGCTCAAGTACCAGTCTCACCGGCACAAAATAACTTTCATACACAAGGGCAGACGTCAAGTACAAACCAACCGAACGATCAACTGCTGGTTTGGCAGCAAAATCAAGTAGCCGAGACGATCAGTAATAGAGAAGGGCTTACAAAGGTAAACGCGAAGATTGATGAACTTTCAAAGAAGGTGGGCGGAATTGACCATCTTTCCGGTATTGTGCATGATCTAGCTAAAAACATGGATAGAATGGAGAGAACTATGGGACAAATAGCAACTGATATTGCTAGATCAAATAAGGAGAAAGAAAAGCTACCAAGCCAGCCGGAGCAAGCGTCGGCAATTCACGTCCTTCGTAGTGGGAAGAAGATCGAAAATGGCATAGAGAACCAAGATGAGGAGACTGTTTCTAAACCAGTGGACAAGATACATAAATCCGCCAATAGATATGTTCCTGGTTCTATTCAAGGGAAAATTCCGAGCGACACCTCTGGAAACAATGAACCGCCGCAACCGAAGCAAACAACGATGCAGTATAAGGATGCTGTTCCTTTCCCGAGCCGATTACGTCCAGCAAAAGAGAACAAGAAATTTATGGATCTGTACAATCTCTTGAAGAATGTGAATATAAACCTGCCGCTTTTAGAAGTGATCAAGACGATGCCCGCCTACGTCAAGTTTTTTAAGGAACTTGCCTCAAGAGAGAGACGTTTGGCGACAACTCAATACGTTCCGTTACCGAAGGAAGTTAGCGCAATTTTCAAGAAACCATTACCACCTAAGGAACGCGATCCTGGCAGTTTTTGCATAACGATTTCGCTAGCTAATGGGAAGAAGGCAGTAGGTATGTTGGATCTTGGAGCGGGCGTTAATCTAATGCCTTATTCTCTTTATCAAGATTTTGATCTTGGACCCCTCAAACCGACAACTATGCGCCTACAGTTGGCTGATCGCTCGACTCGACGACCGTTAGGAATAGTCGAAGATGTTTTAGTGCAAGTTGGAGAGCTCGTAATTCTGGTAGATTTTGTGGTTATGGACATTGGTGAAGTTCCGACTGAGGACAACGAGCACACCATTTTATTAGGGCGACCATTCATGGCGACTTCCCATACTCTTATTGATGTTCATAAAGGGAGAATGACGATGACCGTTTTGGGCGAAACAGTGACCTTTTCACTGAGAGATATTCACAACACTCCCTCTCCTATTATGCAAGAGGAAGATTCATTCATTGACCCCGTTGCATCATGCGTCAACGAATTACGAGAGATCGCAACTTTGAACAAGTTAGGCGATGGAAACGACGCCGGAGTTTCAATCAAGGGAAGGGACGAGCGAGTCAATTCGTGTAAAGATCACGAGTCCTATGATCATATGCACTTAAGTGGAGAAGAATTGATCGAGTTGTTGGGAATTGACATACGCGACATCGTGGCAGAGTTTGGAGGCAATTTTGATGAGGAGTGTCTAGGCGATTGGGCGAAGGAGATGAAGAAATCAAGAAAGGTTCGCACGAGTGAAGTCAAGAACTAGCAATTTGAGGTTGGAGACTTAGTCTTGTATAATAACGAACGTAAGTACGACCCAGCCGATTTTGGAGCTTCATGGAGTGGACCATTCTCGATTAAAGAATTTGATGAGTACGGCGTAGCCACGTTGTACGATGAGATTGGCAAATCGTCCTTTCAAGCTCACAAGCATAGATTGAAGCCTTATCATGACGGATGAGGTAAAAATAGCAATCGCAAGATGGTGGAGTTTGGAAATCCACCGTACGTTGAAAGATAAACGAGCAAGATAACGTCGAGCAAACGACGTTAAAAATTGTGATTCTCGGAGGCAACCCGAGCATTTGTATCCTTTTGTACCTTATTTTCTTTTTATTTAATTTTTACTTTTGATTTTCACTTGTTTAAGAACAGATGGAGGAACTCGAACGAAGAGATTTGATCGAACGAGCGAAGACAAGTCGCCCAAAAATCACTCTGTTGCGTCGACTGACGCAACGTCAACGCAGCGTCGACGCAAGTGGCCTGGGATTTTGTCTTCTGTTGCGTCGACTGACGCAGCGTCGACGCTCGGTATCAGGAGAATGGCCTTCTGTCGCGTCGACGCGACCCGCGGACCGGCCCAGAAACGTTTAAAAATTGGATTTTTGGCCCACGACCCGACCCGTATGCGTGTGACCCGCGGGAAACCCAGAAAAACACCCTTAAATACAGCTCTTCCCTCCCCTTTTCTCACTTTTCTTCTTTTTCTAAAATCATATTTTACCTTCTCTTTTGCAATAATTTGTTTTTCAACAATTTTCCAGGAATTCAAGCACTACAAAACCGTCAAACCCAGAGATCATCTCAATTCATATACGTCAACACATCCGAAACGGGCTACAAGGTTTGAGGAAAATTTCGGGCTAAAGAGGTTGAAACAAATTTGGGCAACATTCCAGAAAACGGGCAAAATTCGGGTTACAACTCGTTGAGGTACTTCGCTTGAAACTTCTTGGAGCTATTTAAATCATTATTGGTTGTGTTGAGAAGTTTTTGGTGCAAGGTTTGTTGAAATTCTTAGTTGATTGAACACGCACGCCAAGTGTTCGACAAAATTCCCCAAAGAACAAAGAGTCTTATTTTTCAAGGTTTTTCACCCCCGTTCAATTTCGTATTGTGTGATAATGTCTCGAGCGGGTAAACGTAAAGATATCTCGGGGAAATATGGAGCACCGTTCCCGATTTTCGACAAAAAGGAAGGGGACATGTTCAAAAACATTCGGAAATGGGGATTTTCTACGCACCGGACTTTGAACGTCCAAGGGATTGCGGATGAGGCCTCGAATGGGTCGGAACACCACACCGATCTTTCGCGATATGTGGATGGCCTCGGGTGTGGGTACTTTGCCCAAATGCACTTGCCCGGTTTTCGAGAACTCATGCTCGAGTTTTTCTCGACTTTGGCGATTCGGAACGACGAGACGTTCTCTTGTCGGCTAGGAGGGAATGATGTGGTTGTCGACGAGAATATTTTTGGCAACATTTTCGGTTTCCCGACCGTAGGGGACCACCCGGTTGGAATTCAAGGCTTCGATTTAGCCTCTTTTAGGGGGATGATTACCGGGGGAAACACGGGGGATTGTAAGAGGTTTCCTTGCTCGAGGATTCATGACGACGCTCTCTATGTTGCCTACAAGATTCTCGCGCACATCATTCTATGCAAGAATGAGGCCACTTACGCGACTAAAGCCGAGCTTTATGTTCTACAATGCCTCGTTGATGGTCGTCAAGTCCGGTTGTACCCGCTTATTTTGCAAGGACTTTACAATATCACCAAGGGTACTCCGGGAAGCAAGTCGCCACTTCTCTCATTTGCGCCATACATTACCGGCCTCGCCCGTCACTTCGGGTTCGATCCGGCCGGAAGCGGACTTAGCCCGCTTGGGACCTCTTCACTACCACTCGCGCATGCGCCGGCACCCCGAGTGAGGTCGTCAACTAGAGGAGGATCTTCGTCTCGACTACACGACGAAGACGATGATGGCGACGAGGATATGGAGCAAGCCCGCCGTTCTACTTCGGGCCCGAGTCCCGATTGGGGGCAATTTTTCGAGGAGAACCGAGCATTTCAAGAGAAGATGTTCGATAAGTTTCAAATCATCGACGAGAAGATCGACACAAATCACGAGAAGAACCGTAGTAGTTTGAAGAAGATGCGTGCTCATATCTCGAAGCTCGAGGAACGTTTCGAGGCGGCTTATCCGACGCCGAGCCACGCATCTTCTCAAAACTACGACGGTTTCTTCTCGTGATCTGTGTCGATCTTCTCGTCGATGATTTGAAGCTTATCGAACATCTTCACTTGAAATGCTCGGTTCTCCTCGAAAAATTGCCCCCAATCGGGACTCGGGCCCGAAGTAGAACGGCGGGCTTGCTCCATATCCTCGTCGCCATCATCGTCTTCATCGTGTAGTCGAGACGAAGATCCTCCTCTAGTCGACGACCTCACTCGGGGTGCCGGTGCACGCGCGAGTGGTAGTGAAGAGGTCCCAAGCGGCTAAGTCCGCTTCCGGCGGATCGAACCCGAAGTGACGGGCGAGGCCGGTAATGTAAGGCGCAAATGAGAGAAGTGGCGACTTGCTTCCCGGAGTACCCTTGGTGACATTGTAAAGTCCTAGCAAAATAAGCGGGTACAACCGGACTTGACGACCATCAACGAGGCATTGTAAGAACATAAAGCTCGGCTTTAGTCGCGTAAGTGGCCTCATTCTTGCATAGAATGATGTGCGCGAGAATCTTGTAGGCGACATAGAGGGCGTCGTCTCGAATCCTCGAGCAAGGAAATCTCTTACAATCCCCCGTGTTTCCCCCGGTAATCATCCCCCAAAAGAGGCTAAATCGAAGCCTTGAACTCCAACCGGGTGGTCCCCTACGGTCGGGAAAACCGAAAATGTTGCCAAAAATCTCCTCGTCGACAACCACATCATTCCCTCCTAGCCGACAAGAGAACGTCTCGTCGTTCCGAATCGCCAAAGTCGAGAAAAACTCGAGCATGAGTTCTCGAAAACCGGGCAAGTGCATTTGGGCAAAGTACCCACAACCGAGGCCATCCACATAACGCGAAAGATCGGTGTGGTGGTCCGACCCATTCGAGGCCTCATCCGCAATCCCTTGGACGTTCAAAGTCCGGTGCGTAGCAAATCCCCATTTTCGAATGTTCTTGAACATGTCCCCTTCTTTTTTGTCGAAAATCGGGAACGGTGCGCCGTATTTCCCCGAGATATCCTTACGTTTACCCGCTCGAGACATTATCAAACAATTCGAAGAACGAACGGGATTGAAAAACCTTGAAAATAAAAACTTTGTGCTTCTTTGGGGAATTTTCGTCGAACACCTTGGGCGTGCGTGTTTCAACCAACTAAATTTTTGAGTAATCCTTGCACCAAAAACTTCCCACACAACCAAACAACACACAAAT
>BMAC01001588.1:12596-34042 GCA_014905375.1 Phtheirospermum japonicum
GCTATAAAATCTCCGAATTCATGGCTAGGAACAGCAGTAGGTACTTTTAAACTAAACAAACTAAAATAATTATAATATACAAGATCTCCAAATTCATGGCTGGGAACAGCAGTTCTATTATGATCATCAAGTTCAACACCTCCTCAGTGGCTCAAGTTTAAATCAAGTTGGCTCGTTTGAGTATCGTTCACACCTCGCGTAACTGTTACATATACATTAAAATAAATAAATTAGATACTTATGTGTACTTAAAAATATGAAAAAAATAATAATAACATATATATTTCATATACCTTATATATCACGCCCGCCACGTCCGCTAAGCCCGCCACGACTGTCACCGACCGCAACGCCCCCCATTACTTGCATGTCCTCCTCGATTAACTTCACTTCTCCCTTTATATCTATTTTGTCGTGGCCTACCACGACCAGTGAGCACAAATGGATCGCGAATAGGTGTGCCATTGTAGTTCTCATAATCTCTTACAGCTTGTTCATTGTTGTGTGTAGCTTGTGTCACTTCATCATTACAATCCAACAATGCACTCTTTAAAGAGACTAAATGTTGCTTGACAAGCTCAATTTTCATCTCAGAACCCATAGACAAATCAGTACATTCTTGAAACATAAATTCCAATTCTCTGAATTTCTTATACTCCTCGGTCATATGCGGATAAGCTCCACCAAAGAAGGATCTTTGTATAAGGACGATACACATCGTTTCTCCACCTTCTCGTAATGTACCTCTCATTGATGTTCCTTCATTAAAACGACAAATTACACTTCATCTACGATAAATTAGATTGATTTACATAAATTTACATTAAAATACTTATTTAGTTTCACTGTAATTATGTTCATATATATAAGTGCAAAATATAATTAAAAACCTATTATAACTTTTTTCATGAACTACATATACGTAGTAAAAAGATGTGTTCCCATTTAAAATCTACACAAAACTTAAATAAAAAAAAATATTTTTTAAATATGATAATTTCTATATACATAGGGAATATAATATCATAAACCATTTGTGTGCTCTAGGTGTCATTAAGTAATTCTAGTTGYCAATTATTAATTATTTATRTTTAGTTTTGGTTATATATATGTATATACTTCCTAGTCATGAACASAAGTTTTATACTTAGAGACAAAATAAATTTYTAAACATCAATTTGAATATCTTATAGATGGCTCAAACTCCACCTCCATCGTCCAAAAGGAAAGCACGTGAGTGGAAAGCACCTCCCTCGCCAGCCTCACTAGAAGCATTGTATTGCTCCATYCGAGAYCAATTGGAGGATCTTWAGAAAGACATGAAAGAGATGATGACTAGAGAAATKAAGATATTTGGGGATGAAGGGACTCGTGACATTTTGTTGACACAACCTCCATTGTTGAACTTATATGAACTATTTCTTYAAGTAGTTCAAAAGATCAAGGATGATGAAGCTACCAAGACTCCTGTGATTGAGATTCCAGATGACTCATCTTCTGCTAATATATAAGTTCATTAAAAGTTGTGATATTGCTTGTTGCTTCGTATGAAATGCCAATGAAGATCCTGGCTTAAGAATGTACCCATGTGATAATTGGGTTATTATAAAATAAATATTATTTTGAAATATCTTTTATTTTTTCATGATAATTTCATGTTGTTCTTTGTCTTAAAAATTATATTTACATGATTTCTCATTTACAATTAAAATATTTAAAGTAAACAAATATAACAACCATGTATTTTTTTTTTTRTGAAATAAATCTTAAAGAAAACTAATAGGCAGTGAAAACTAAATGTAAGTTGAAAATGAAAATAAAAGTAAAATGAATGATAAATAATTAAACAACCATTTTTATCAACGTGATTTTTTTAATGATATTTGAAGAGATAAAACAATGATTTTTAGTTTAAAATTGTGAAATATTCCGGTTAGTGGAAAGAGAGGATGAAAAGATTTTGCAAAATTAATTTGCAGATTTTGGGTTTTATTAAATATGATTCAGATTTTTGGGTTTTGTACGTTACCAATTTTTTGCAGATTAATATAAATGATAAATTTTTGCAGATTTAAGCTATACGTTAGCATTTTTTTTTTTTTGCAGGTTAATATAATGATAAATTTTTGCAGATTTAATTTAGTGATGTTTAGCAGTTTTTTTACAGATAATATATGTGATAAACTTTTACAGATTTAATTTGGTGGGTTCTAGTAACGTTTAACAGTTTTTTACGGATAATAATATGTGACAAATTTTTGCAGATTTAATTTAGTGGATTCTATACGTTTAGCATTTTTTTGCAGATAATAAATTTGATAAATTTTTGCAGATATTTAGTGGGTTCTCTCCGTTTGGCAGTTTTTATTTTTGCAGATCTTATTGAGTGGAGAGAGAGGATGTAGTTTTGTAGTGGGTTCAATTTTTTTGTAAAATTATAGTGTGTCATGCGTGTGTTAATGAGGAAAGAGAGAATTCTTGGAACAAGTCATGGTGTTAATGGAGAGAGAGAAAGTGTACGAGTAAATTCAAAATTCAAATCTAAACACAAAATATACAGTTAGGGGTGATTTTGTAAAAATAACTTTTTCTTTGATTTGATATTACTAAACTGTCCCTGTTGATCCGGATAGATTTATTGAATTATTAAATAAATATAATAATTAATAGTTATTATTTTTAATTTTTTGAAAAAAACTTAGTAAAGGTTCTAAAAATGATAAAAATAAAGAAAGAGGAAAATAATCTAGAAATTTATGACTGGACATCATGTTATTTTGTGACTGGAGAAAATCAACGTGTACATCATTCCTTACACAATATTGTTATTGGACAGCATAGCACAAAAACCGACAAAAATGGACAATTTCGAACAGACACGGAAACACATATATCAACACAAAATCTTATAAACAACTTATGGTCATAATTATTTGGATTGGTTCGAAATTCAACTTACAAGTTTATTTTAACCTGCACTGATAATATTAACCCTTCAATTATTTTTTCTTTTTTTAAAGCACTACTAACCCATTTGACTCATACTGTTGTTATTGCGCCTTTTACATTATTTTTAATTGAATTGATATTATGCTCACAAGTGTTTAATTGATTATAACTAGATTTAATGTACCGGACTAACAACCAAATTAGTGGAATTATGTCTTTTGATTGATTGTGTATTATAAAAAAAGATATTAAATTAATATTAATCAATCTCTCCAATGAATATTTTCCAATCCAATTTAATCCCGCAACTTGTATATTGTTGGAGCATATAGTATATTTTAATGAAATGTGTTGGAGAGTAAAAATGAAATCTTTTCTCGTAAAATTTAATATTTATCAATTGTTTATTTTATGGTACTATTATATTTTTGAGAAGTTATACAGTGCCCCTATTTTACTATATCCATATATTTTTAATTATTAGATCATTTCATTTTTTATGTAGTGAAATAATATAATGACTTAAAATGCACGGTAAAGTGGGAACACGGTAGAAATCTCCTATATTTTTATTATTTGAAAAATAAAATAATAATATACTGTGCATGCTATGTTTTTATAAATACTCTTTTATTTAAGTGCATAAAGCACCGATTCTAATCTACACAATTATAACAAAATATTAAACGCACTTATCCAAAGTAAATAAACAAGATTTTAAGAATAAGATCAACTCACAAAACTCATATAACATTAAAAACATTATCCAAAGTAAATAAATAAAATTTGAAGAATAAGATCAGATTACAAAACTCATATAACCTTCATACTAAATAAATTTGAAGAATAAGATTAACTTACAAAACTCCTATAACCTTCATAACCGATATAAACCAGCTATTCATTTTAGATTAGAGAATAATGACAGGTTCAGGCAATCAGGTTGCAAAATTTGACACGAAAAATACGAGGGTAAAAGCGTCTTTTCAGTCCAATTGTCAATTCATATCTACTGGGTTATATAAGTCTGTTTAATTCAACTCTCCTTAACTGTATCACTCTCAAAAACAATCAATCGAAAGCCTCCAAAAAAACGTCTTCAATCGTTTCAACCTCGACGAAAATGGCGTCAATGGCTTTTGTCAATCGTCTTCCATTAAAAACCTTTCAGTCCTCATCTCAGAACTCGAAATCAACTCCGATTACTTCTGTTTATCCCGTTCATCGGATTAATTTCTCATCTCTCTCGATCCCCAAATCAACGAAGCTGAATCAGAAATTCGCGGTGCGGGCGGCGGGCGAAGATGAGTTGGGACCTGGAATCGAGTCCCCAGCAGCTCCGGCGGTGGCGGTTCTGGAGGAGAAGCCGTCGGAAATCGATGTATTGAAGAAGCAATTGGTGGACTCGTTCTACGGAACAAACAGGGGTTTGAGCGCCTCAAGTGAAACTAGGGCTGAGATTGTGGAGCTCATCACCCAACTCGAGGCCAAAAACCCGACTCCTGCTCCGACCGAGGCTTTGACCCTACTCAACGGAAAATGGATTCTCCGCGTAAGTGTGAATATATATATATTATATATATATATATATATATATATATATATATATATATATATATATATATATCTGTGTGTGTGTGTGTGTGTGTGGTGTGTGTGTGTGTGTGTTGTGGTGTGTGTGGTGTGCAATTTCTGTAGTATGTTTTAGTTGGAAGGTTAAATTTGATTATTGCTAATTTGTCTAGTGTAAATTATTTGCATTTTGTTTGAAATTCAATTAGTTATTGAATTACATGATCAATGGTTCGTTTGCCAGTATGGTATGATTGGGAATTTGCTGAATCTGTAGTAAAAAACTTTACACGAAACTAACACTAAATTATATGGGTACTTGAAGAGCTGGAACTAGCTCTCCATCACAATCTTTTGATACTTTGTAGTAAAGATGGATTCGGATCATGAACGTAAAACTATGCTATTTCTAGATAATTTATCATTTTAAAGGTAAAATATTACCGTTATCGAGATGATGATTCATATGGTGATGTTTTCAGTTTGTAATGAAAATTTGGACGTAGTTAGAGTTGCATATAAGTCTATAACATGAAAATTGGGAGTATTCGAAAATTCTATTGCGTAAGATGTGCTTCTCAGTTGTAAATGGAACTGTTACATTGCTAGTATTCAAGATTGCAGCTAGTGACTAATCGTTTGTTATTTATTTGTTTTTTTAGGTACACATCATTTGCGAATTTGTTTCCTTTGTTGTCGAGGGGTACAAGTCTACCACTGGTGAAACTTGAAGAGATATCTCAGACCATTGACTCTGAGAATTTCACAGTCCAGAACTCAGTCCTGTTTGCCGGACCATTGGCAACCACTTCAATTTCAACCAATGCTAAATTTGAAGTTCGAAGCCCCAAGCGTGTGCAGGTTTTTCCTCCTACCCGCACTATTAGTTATTTCTTGTGGAGTATTTGCAAAAACTTCTGCATTTAGAAAAGGTGAATTATCGCAGAAGAAACTAAAAGTAGTTGAGAACCAGAAGTTAGTAGTATTTGCCAAGATAAGTTTAAAGTTGAGTATATTAAACCAGAGTGTTTAGTAGTAAGTTGGTAATACTAAAACCTACTCCCTCGGTCCTAAAATATTAGAGACCCATTTGTTTTTGGCACACAGGTTAAGAAAATGTCATTTATTTATTATTATTATTATGATTATTATTATCACACCTTTTTCTTGTTTTGAGCCGTTTTGAATTTTTGGAACTGCAGATTAAGTTTGACGAAGGCGTGATCGGGACACCCCAGTTGACCGATTCCATTGTGTTGCCTGAGAATGTGGAATTTCTCGGACAAAAGATTGATCTCACATCCTTCAGAGGTTTGCTCGCCTCAGTACAGGATACGGCTTCGTCTGTTGCCAGGACCATTAATAGTCAACCGCCGTTGAAGTTTTCAATCTCCAATAGCTACGCCGAGTCATGGCTGCTCACTACTTACCTCGACGATGAGCTTCGTATTTCAAGAGGAGATGGAGGCAGTATATTTGTGCTCATCAAGGAGGGCAGCTCCCTTTTGGCTCCTTAGATATTATTACTGTCATCACTTTTTGGTTTTGGGCTTGGGAAATGCATGTAATAAAACCAGTAGTAATGTCCCAGTGTATGTATAATTGTGTGTTACCAATATATCCTAGGTTTGAATATGTTAGGGCACTATTGGATATGAGAATTTATCAAGTGATTGCTCATGAGAATTTTCATAAAATAAACTATCAGCCACTTTTACTTTTTTTTTTCCTCTCACCAATTACATTTACTCATTTTTTCAGTAAGAGAAGAAAGGAGAAAAGAAAAACATGAAACCAATTCTTATTACACTATTTGTTGCAAATATCATTGTCCACTTTCAAATTTTCATTCACCAATTCTATACAATCATTATTTTAATATTCTATATCAAAATAGTTTTCATCAGATCTATAATCATTCTCAAGATTTACAGTTACTCTCTCAGATTGAAACGATATTCATTTACTCCGTTGGTATTCCTAATAGTCTGATCTACCAATGGATGAATGCTTTTCATGTTTTCAGCTAATAACAATTATTTATTCTACTTTTTAAGAATTTTAATTACCCATAGTTAATATCTTTGGGTTTACACAAGCACACCACTATGCAAGATCAGATAAACTACACTAGACAAGCTCTTTGCGACAGGCTTGATGACCTAGTGGTACAAGGATTAGAACTTGAGACATTAAAAAAACTCTTACAGTCATACTTCACCAGCAGGCCACTCATGAGGGGCAAGCAATTTCTTGCTATGTAACAAAAGCCCAACCAAATAAGCCACAGATGGTACTTAAAACATTGCTCAAATTTTATACAAACTGCAGATACAATGGCCTAATGAGATATCCCACTTATTTAATTGACCAGTTGAATTATCTTAATCTTAGCTTTCCACCTTAGTTATGTGCTTGAATTTTCTGGGCAGCCCACAATTGTTTTTGGCTTCTCAAATCCTTTCTACTACAAAAGACTACCTCAAAACTACATGCAGACCCTTCATTATCAAGAAATTAACAATCTAAGATATATTTTTACTATGGAACTATGTGAAATTGCTCTTCTTACATGTGGTTTTATTCTTTTATGTACGCAATTACCAATATTTTCAAGAACATATACTATAATATATAAAAGCAAACTCCAAAAATCAATGCCGTTTACAATACACAAACAAATCAGTACAAACATCATGAAATACCTCGAGTATGATCCCACGAAACTCATCCGAATTTATCGTCAGATAATAATCCAAGAGGCGTTTTAAATCCTTCGCCTCGCGAATCTTGTTCGAAACTATCATCTCCGCCATCGACTCTCTAAAATCCTCTCTCGGATCACGGGACGTTTTCTCCATAGCCACCATCACGACGAATTTAGTATCTCGATCGCGTCTCGACCGTCCTATCACTTCTTTCTTTTTATTTGCTTCTCTTCTTTCTCTGATCATCTGATCCAGCCTCTCTTGCACCATGGCATGCGCGATGCTGGAGATCGTACGGTATTTTTCCGAATTATTCGAAATTTCGGATTCTTCGGAGGATACACTAAGCCTACAGCTACCACAGCAAAATGCTCTGCATGATCTGTTTTGAAGCCTCTTGGTCATTTCTTTGGGTCTTTGCATATTTTCTTTTTGCACATTTGAAGTAGGAAATGTGAGTTTTGTTTTTATTTATTTCTTTAAAAAAATGAATTATGTAATTAGGGGGTGGGCTCGAGATTAATCATGATTATGTCATGAGATGAAAAGTATGTGAAATGTGTGGGAAAGTAGGATTAGGAGGATTTTTGAACGGATATTGGAGGGAACATTTGGTTTGTTTATTAAGGTTGTAATGATGGTTAGAATGTTACTTAGATGTGACTTTAGTTACTTTTATGTAGGACTTGTAGAAGTGATTAGGTGGCTTGCCTTTTCTAGTTGTGGTGTAAGTTTAAAGAACATTTGTTCAATTATGTTCAAAGTACTTGTTGATGCCAAAGTGAAACTTGAACAAATGTTAAAGTAGTGGGTTAAGTACTTCTTGATGTCAAAGCTTGAACGTGGCAATAATTGTGTTCAGAATTCTATTCTACATTATTTCATTTCTCAATAGTACATTAGAATAATTATATCATGTTTTATCTTAAAGATACATGTCATTCATCTGACCAAACGAAAAAAAATTGAAAAAGAAATTTGGTACCACAATAAATAAGTATTTCAACCTTAAAAAATAAGAGGAGTTTTATATTATAAGTATTTAAATTCTTGATCATTCCATTCTACGTGGAGGTGAATTATTGAGTATTTCAACTCCAAATACAACATCTCAAACCAAAATTATCAATAACATTACTCTGAGAGGGTGTGCGAAATTCTTATTAATCTTTTTAATTAACAATAAAATTTGTCCACAATTTATGAAAATTATTAGAAGGGTTAATTATTTTTTTCTACCTAAACTACTACGTTTTTCATAAGTAACCATACAAACTATTATTTGCGATACACCGTCATACGAATTATGAGTAATTTGCAGTTTGTCCCCTAAACCAAAATTGTTGTGATTTTGTACCCCAAATGACGCGTCATAACTCATTGTGCCATGTTATCCATTTTGGACACAAAACTATGACAATTCTAATTAAGGGTTACAATTAGCGCACGATTCGTATAACAATTCATCATATATAATAATTAATATAGTATAATGTAAAAACGCACCCTTATTAAAACGAAGTACTTAAATTGCCAACTAATTATTATATGACCCAAATTTGTCATCTCTGTATTGTTGCAAATAAACAATGAAAAACAGAAGGGCCACCCTATATATGGTATGAAACAAAGAAAGGAACACTTTAATCAAAGCCTCAACTTCCCAAAAATGAAATTGGTCTACTCTTTGGGGACAAAGGCATGCTATTACACTTGTCTTATGCCATTAATTTTATTTCTCAGCTTATATACAATGGATCATCAACTGTAAGAATTAAAAACAAGGTTATTAATCATACAGGTGGAGAATATATATCTCAAGATTTTTTGAGCACTTTACAGGATAATATGGAGGAGCAAGTTGTTTTGGATCATGTGATTTTTGTTGAGGCGCCTAATTACTCAGTTTAGATAGCTAAGGCATATGTTAAAGACTACTTGGCCATTCTTTCAGCATGCATATGAATGTATTGTTTATTGGTTCCAAGTTGTCAAGCAAATAATAAGGTGGTCCTTGTGGTTGAAATGATGGGGCACTGTAAAGTTTTGTGTGAAGTTGGACATAATATATTATGTTGAGATAATGTTAAGTTGTCAAGATTATTTTAGTTATTCTATAATTTCTTTTTCTTTTCTTTTTTGCCCTTTTTCTTGTTGAGACATCATACGTATCACACATCTTTAGTAGAATTATCTCATGCTCCTTAAGTCTATATATGTTTCAGTCCGATCCGACGAACTGGGCTGGGCTACAAATTATATTAATTTGAAATGGGCGGGTCAAATTAGACTATGCTCAGGAGATTTAAAATCAATCATTATAATTCACATTAGGATGTACATACTTTCAAATTTTATTTTTGGTTAATGTTCATCACTATAATACTGAATATTCATCACTTATATATATAATCGATACTTTTTTGATAAATGTTCATCACTTCATACTCAGTCTAACCTTAATTTCTTTTTAAAGTTATCTACATAAACCCAAAAATGTGATCCTATATTATTTTTTTGAGATCCATTACTCTTTATGTTAATTTTTTTTGATAAATATTCATCATTTCAGTGCTAAATATCCATCACTGCTATGTAAATATCCATCACTATTTTTCTAATAACTGTGAATCACAATTTTGATATTCTTTGGAGTAATAATTTGCTACCTAAAAGCCATTGGCTCGATAGAATTTAGACAAAAATGAAATTTGAAGCGGGCTGAGCCAAGAAAAATAATGGCCCGATCATTACCACTAAGGCGCCACCCACCGAGGATGGGCTTAACCCTCTGCAGAGGTAGAGATAGTACACCCCAATCTCACACCGCAGTAGGTGGGCCTCTTCAGGGCTTAGACATTCCACAGTTTACTTACTCGAACGGGTGAAGTTTGTGGGCCTCTTCAGAGATACTTGTACCAAACTTTGAAGAGAAAAAAGAGAGAAGAAAATGAAGAATTAAAAGAATCAAGGTTTTTTACTTTATGATAGTTTTTTTTTTTTAAATTTATATATGAAATACGATTAAGACGGATTGAAAAAGTTTTAATTGTTTATGCAAACCCATTTTCTGTTTAGGTGCACTTAGGGTGTGCATCCGGTCAAGATCGGAGCGGACCGAAATTTACGTTTCCGATCTGGATTGGTAGATCGAAATTTTAAAAAGCCATGGACCTGAGATCAGAACGGGACCGGAAATTCCAGTCCAATTACGGTCCGATTCTGTTAAAACCGTTTTGGACCGATTTTTTTGAATTTCTTTTAACAAACTATTTTTATGTAATTTTATTTTAAAAATTATGTGACGTTTCAAATTCAAATATAATCTAATAGTAAATGGTAGCAAACATATTTTTAGTATTACTAATAATGTTATAATATAATTATAAAAAATAGTACATAACATTAAACACACTAAACATTTAATTGTACCAAAAGTTTATATTGTGATATAAAAGATTCTTTAATTAAATACACACACTAAACAGTAAATTGTAACACAAATTTATATAATAATAGAAAATAAATTTTAGTTAAATAATCAATTACGCTATAGTATAAAATAACAAAAATTCATTCTCTTAATTTATATGGACAATATAAATAATTAACAATATTTTTTCTTTAAAAGTGACAATGAATAATAAAAAAAATATAAAAGAAAAACCGGTCCAATGCCGGTACAGAGCGAAAAGTTACGGGTTTGGATCGGATCGGAGCCCGAAAAATTCCATTTTTATGGACCGTAAACTGGACCGGATTATCACTGGTCCGGTCCGGTCTGAGTTTCGGGTCTGTGCTACTTTTGCACCCCCTAGGTGCACTGAGTGTAGTTGTGTACATCACTAGTAATATTCATTATTCTTTCACTAAATATTCATTGACTTGTTATTAAATATTATACATTATTTATATTATGCAAAGACTTGCGTTAGGCCAAATTGACGGGCCATGACCCGTTAGGCCAGATTGACGGGTCATGACCCGTTAGACTATCTGACCCGATATTCTAATGTATTGGTTTTTGAACTATGATGTATTGGTTTTTGTACTCAAAAGTATTGGTTTTCATAAATATCTGACCCGTGTTATGATGTATTGGTTTTTGTATTAGTATTATGATGTATTGGTTTTTGTACTATAATGTATTGGTTTTTGTACTATAATGTAGTGGTATGAAATTCTGGCCTAACGGATGATCAGCTAGTTCGGCCTGATAAGAGTCTTGCCCATTTATATTAACCGGATGTTTTCAACATTCATTGTTTGTAAGCTGATCATCATAATTATAATTGAATATTCATTTATTTATTATTTTAAATTCAAACAGAGTTAGAAATATACTCATGTACACTTGAGTTCACACAATGATGCTCAAAACTTATTTTAACAAGAGCGTGGATCCATTAGGTTAGGCTAGGCTGCGTTTTGACAATTCCTAATTTAACAATACTTCTCTCCATTTTCTCAAGGAATTTTAAATTGGAAAACTCCCATTTAGTCATATATCATTGTTCCACCCAGAAAACTAGCTACACCGAAGGCTGGCACTTCCACTTGAGAATTTCCTGACCTGCCTTACATAACAACACGTTAGAAAGGATCACAGGGGGTATTCCGGTGGAAACCTCTCCGATACTTAAGTCAGTAAGCATTTGATCGGAATAATACCATATAAGAGGATAATGCTTGGAAATCATACATCTTTCAGCCTTGGGACTGGGATATTTATAGTTTCTGCCCGGTGGGGCCCTTCCCGAAATCTCAGAAACAGAATCCGCAAATCTTGGGCCGTTAAATGGGCTGTCCTGACCTGGACTTCCTTTCGGAACACAGGTTAGGTCTGTCCGGTGGGACCCTCTCCGGAATCTCGAAAACAGATTCCGCAAATCTTGGGCCGTTAAATGGGCCGTCCTGACCTAGAAGCTTCCTTTGGGAACACAAGTCAGGTCTGTATGGTGGGACCCTCTCTGTTCCCGACCTGACCCTTTGAAGTTTTAACCAAGGCCTCTAATTAAGGTCGGGCCAATCTCAGCTAAGTCGTGATACTCCAGGTCGTCCCAACCAGTCCTCTTCTAATCCACACAGGAGTCACCCGCTAATTTAGGTCATATCAACCAGTACCCCCCTCTGATTGGTTGGGTAAGAGCTGGGCCACTTTTTTTCTTCAATCATGACGATTTAGATCTACACGCCTCTTCGGATGTCTCGCTCTGACACGCATTAAATGCACAGATCCTACGGGATCTTTTCCACAGAAATCGCGCCTTTTGGGGAAGGGCTGCGATGTTCCATATTCTACCTCGGCAATCATAATCAGCAACGTGTCGTCTCAAGTACTCTACTCTGACATGCCTTAAATGCACAAATTCCGCCAAACCCTCATCATTCCTAAAAATTTGTTTTCAAAGTATATCCCTTCCCCTTTTTCTTCATTACTCATCCAATTTCAAAAAACTTTTCGTCTACGCATCTCTTTCCAGAATATCTTTATCTCTCTTTTTTCCTCTGAACAAGGTTTAACTTCTCTTACAGTCAGGTATTTTTCTCATCTTCCTACAAAATTTCAATTATGTCAGCTTACATTTCTTTCTCTGTATCCACCTTTGGGGGTTCTTCGGGGAACTCTTCATCCTCCATCAATCTATCCTCCTCCGCATCACTGCCGGTGGCCATCCCGGCGGAACAACCCCAAGCTCCCCCTGGCCCCGTTCGTGATAATATAGCCTCTATAGTCAGCAACCAAACTCTTTTAAATATACACTCTAGGTTTTCTATTTCTGACGACTTTACCTTTACCAACCCCGCCTCCGGTGAAAGAGCATCGCTCCCTCCTCCGCACCATTTAACCTTCTTTGTGGACCAATTCCAAGTGGGCCTACCTTGCCCGTTCACCCTTTTATTCTAGCGGTGTCCCGGATGTATCAAATTTCGGTGCACCAATTCGTGCCCGATGCCCTTAGGGTCATGGTAGGGTTTCATTTGGCAGCCCAATTCTCAGGGCTTACCCCCACAGCCCAAATGTTCTATTCTCTATTACAAGCCAAGAACTCTTATGGCTTCTTCTACCTGTCTGCCCGACCTGATGTACGCTTCTTGGTCGGGATCCCTTCTTCCAACAAAGCCTGGAAGAAGAAATTATTTTTTGTCCGATGCTCGGGAGATTGGGGCTTCTCCTCGATCTCCATCAATGTATTACCTCCTCAAGACCACATACCCAAGGGAGACAGACCTCCCCATTTGGCCAAGAAAATAGCCACCCTTAACCAAACGGTTTTCCATCTATCCCAACTCCTCAAGCTAGACATCCTGACCTTCTTTAACGCTCAAAAGGAGAGCGGGCCCCTTCCTCCTGAGGTCGGTACACTCAAGAGCTGATAAAATTTTATTCCCTTGATCTTACTTTCACTTTTTTCTGATTAACTCTCCCCCTCCCCCCCCCCCCCCCCACCCCCCCCCTTTTTTCTTCTATGGCTGCGAGGCAAAAAGAAAGCTACAGCGGGGAGGCCAAAAAATCCCCCTTGGTGAGCCTGTGAGGACATTCACTCCTCTTACTGCCGGAGCGGTCGCAATTTCGGCGGTGTCTGAGGCCCAACCTAGGACAACGGCGAGCGAGGTCCCTGCTCGGCTGACGGAGCCTGTTGGGTTAGAGGAACCTACTAGGCAGGAGGGAGGAGTCACCCTCGAGCAGGCAGTTCGCCTCATTACCGACCTGACCTCTCCTTCAGTTCCTGAGGACGAGCAACAATTAGTCCCACGCAAGCGCGCCCGAACTGGTGCTCGGCCCGGACCTGGAGCAGCCACGCACATACCTTCCGTGCGTCATCCTAACCAGTCTTTCTTCACTGGCTCGATCCTGAATTGCCCTGGAGACATAGCGACTCAGTTCGTGATGGGGCTAGCTCCTCCCACTGATAGCCGAGCTGCGGACAAGATGTCCGACTATGATCTGATCGAGGCTTACTGCCAGGACGAAGCTCGGGTAAGGATCCTATCCCCTCTACTTATTTCTCCTATTTTCTTCGCCACATTTTCTTACCATTCCTTATGTTAGGCGGTCGTGAGAAGGGCATCTCTACTGGCACGGGCTAGAGGGTTTATGATGAATGTCGATCTGGCGAAAAAGTATGCAGCCTTGCAAGAGAGGGAGAAAAGGCTGGTCTCTAGGATAAAGGACAGCTACGCGGAGCTACACGACACGAAGGCAAAGTTGAAGGCAGCTGAGGGGGAACTAGAAACAGTAAAAGTAGATTTAGAGACGGCTCAGGCCGGCATGAATTCAACTCGAGCCGACCTGGCCACAACTCAGGCAGAACTCCAGGAGGCCCGAACTGAGATGGAGGTGGCTCGGACCGAACTCTAAGAGGCCAGGGAATCAGAAGGGAAACATTGAGCCCTGGACCAACTTCGGGAGGAAGAGCTTAAAGAGAAAATTCGGCGATCTTGGGCAGAAGGGGAGGTTGATGGGGAAATCCGAGGTCGGACCGAAGGGTGGGCAGAGGGTAGACTCGAATTCCTAAATTCTGAGGAAGGTCAACGCCTAATCCAACTGACCAGAGAAACCACCCGATGAGCTTTCTTGGGATCCATTGAGCTATACGACATCTTGGTTCCTGAGGCCGAGATAACTACCACCTTGGCCTAGATGCCCAGGCTAAGTGGACGGCTGAGAACCCCCTGGTACCGTTTGACCGCTCCATTCCTTTGACCACCCCACCAGAGCCGACCAGTTTCTGCCACGTCACGGAGGATGATCGTCTACACCAGCTCGATGCTGCGGAGTTCGCTGACCACATCCGCCAGGTCTTCTGCTCATTCTCTTCAGCTTCTTCTCCCCCCCCCGAGCAGTCGTTAGCGTTGGCTTTACCAACGACTGCGAAGTCCCCCACATTTGCAGACCTGGGTGAGCTTCAGAGCCAAACCCGATTTGAAAAGGACTTCAGGGATGTTTCTAGGGCTGGGGAACCAGGAAATGGAGGGTTGGACTCCGCATAGCTTTTCATCTGACCGTGCCTTGTTGTTTTGTTTACGTTTTGTACTAATTGAACAATGTTTTTTGTCGTATCTTCATTTTGTTTGTATACGCTTTTAGGGTTTCCATGGTCTTAGGAAACCCTAGGATTATCTGTACTTATCTATTTGCCTATAAAAATTCCCGTTTGCCTGCATACATTTTCAATATGGCTTCGTCTCCCTTGTTTGAAGAAATTGAAATTTTGAAAAGAAAAAATCTTGCGCTTTTCTCTGAGAACATTAAGCTGTCCGATAAACTTTCCACACTTCGTGAGAAATTCTCTCAAGTATGTCGGTTCTTGGAGAGGAAGAGGCAAAAGAAACGCTGCTATAAACGTGAATGGGCTAAAATCCGTCAACTCAACAGGCAACTTCGAGAGGAGAAGTCCGATCTGCTGGACTCCATATGTTGCCTGACTGCCACCGCCAGCGAGGCCCATGCTGCCTTCGCTCGAGTAGATGGGTATCGCCAACGTCTTCATGAGACTGAGCGCGAGTTATGGCGGGCCCGCCAGATGCTAGTGTCTGATAGGAGAGCCTCTTCTACTCACTCATGACCTCTGCTACGATCTGAGTGTTATTTTTGTCTACTTGTGTTTTTATATCTTTCTAAGCATATCCTTTGTAACATCAATCAAGCTCTTGCAGAACCATATTATGTTCTTGGAATAAATGCCTTTGCATTTATTTTCCTTGTAATTGAAGGTTGGGTTTGAATATCAACTCAGTACTGAACATCCTGTTAATAAATTGATCAAAACTTCCTGGTCATTCCAGGCTTGGAAATGTTTCTTGATGCTCAGGTTAAGAATATTGGGGTATTTTTCTCCCAGCTAATACTGGCCTGAATGATTTACTGATCATTGCCCTTGACTGACAATCAGGTCAGGAAAAATAGGGTATCTATCCCTAGTTAATCTTGGCTTAACTGACAATCAGGTCAGGAAAAATGGGGCCTCCGCCCTTAGCCAATCCTGACTTAACTAACATTCAGGTCAGGAAAAATGGGGCCTCCGCCCATAGCCAATCCTGGATTAACTGACAATCAGGTCAGGAAAAATGGGGGCATCCGCCCTTAGCCAATCCTAGCTTAACTGACAATCAGGTCAGAAAAAAATGGGGCATCCGCCCTTAGCCAATCCTGGCTTATTGACAATCAGGTCAGGAAAAAATGGGGCATCCGCCCTTAGCCAATCTTGGCTTAACTGACAATCAGGTCAGGAAAAATGGGGCATCCGCCCTTAGCCAATCCTAGCTTTAAAAATCGAGTCAATTTGTAATATAAAATAAACTCCAATCATTTGTATAAATATGTTTCAAGAAATAACCTTACACATAATACTTCCTTAAATTTGATACATTCCATGCTCGGGGTACCTCGACTCCATCCATTTATTTCAATTCATAAGCACCACCTGCCAAAACCTTTGAAATTGTGAATGGTCCTTGCCACGTGGCGTCCAGTTTTCCCATAGTCTTTCTTAGGTCAGCTCTGCGCAAGACCAGATCTCCCACACAAAAATATCTTCTCAATACCATCTCGTTATAGGCTGCACGGACCCGTCCACGCATGTGCTCCATCCTGACTAAAGCTTGATCTCTTTTTTCCTCAATAAAATCCAGGGCGTCTCGTACCAATGAGCTATTTTGGTCCTCGCCAAAACTCCGTATTCGGTGGGTTTCTAAGCTGATCTCTGCGGGGATAATGACATCCATGCCATATACTAGGCTGAAGGGTGTTTCTCCAGTGCTCTCCTTTGGATTAGTCCTATAGGACCAAAGGTTTGAATTGAGCTCTTCCACCCATTTGCCACCCGACTTCTCCAAGCGTGCCTTGATCCCCTGTACCAAAATGCGATTGGTCACCCCGACCTGCATTTGCTTGCGGGTGATATACAGACGTGAAGTGTTGGTCTATCTTCATCTTGACACACCAGGCCTTGATCTTGGCTCCCATGAACTTTGTACCATTATCAGAGACCAAGATCCTAGGAATACCAAATGGACATATTATATTTTTCCATAAAAATCCCATTACCACCTCCTTAGTGATTTTTGCTAAGGCTTCAGCCTCCACCCACTTACTGAAATAATCAATGGCCACAATAAAGAATTTCTTCTGGGCTGGAGCTGTGGGGAAAGGCTCTACCAGGTCTATCCCCCATTTGGCGAATGGACAAGGGGAGCTCACTTTCATGAGCTCCTCGGCAGGTCTGTGCATAAGTGGGGAGTGCTTTTGACACTTGCCGCATGTTTTCACAAAATTCTCCGCATCTTGCCTGATCCCAAGCCAGAAGTATCCTGCTCGCATTATTTTGCTAGACAAGGCTCTAGCCCCCATGTGGTTACCGCAACATCCTTCATGAACTTCCGTGAGCACGTGGGCTCCTTCTTTCCTACTTATGCACCTCAGGAGAGGTTGTCCGAAACCCCTGCGGAAGAGCTCTCCTTTTATCATGCAAAACTGGGCTGATCTGATCCGTAGTTTGTTCGCCTCCCTTTTGTCCCCTGGCAATTATCCTTTCTCCAAGTATGCTTTAAGAGGAGAACACCAATCCTGCTCGCCCTCTTCCAATGCGTTAACCTCGTCCTCCCCATATTCTCGATAAGCCATCAGTAGAGTGATCACCCTTTCTTGACAATCCACATCTGAGCTGGCTACTTTAGCCAAGTAATCAGCTCGGATGTTCTCTTCTCTAGGAATTTGATGAACGTTCAAAGTATCCAGAGTACTGGCCAGCTCACGAAACCGGGCCAAGTATCTCTGCGTTAACCTTTCTCTTGTTTCGAATTCTCCTCCAATCTGTTTATAGACAAGCTGTGAATCTACATTTGCTCGTATCCGCTCTTCTCCTAACTCTTTCGCCATCTGGACTCCCCTCAGCAGTGCTTCATACTCGGCTCTATTGTTGGACAGGGGATAGTTCAGTTGAACTGAGTATTCCGTGGTTACCCCTTCTGGGTCTACCAAGACTATTCCTGCACCACATCCCAAGCTTCCTACTGAGCCATCTGTGTAGATTGCCCACTCTTTCTTTTCCTCGGCAGAGCCGGCCTTTTCTTGCATAAAATTAGCTAATGCTTGATCTTTGACCGCCATCCTTGCTTCAAAATGTATGTCAAACTCACTTAATTCAATTATCCATTTGACTAATCTCCCTGAAACCTCTGGCTTGCTCATTATGGCTTTCAAAGGTAGATTAGTGCGGACTATAATCTGTTGGGAGAGAAAATAAGGCCGAAGTTTTCGAGCAATTCCAACCAGAGCTGCCATGGCTCTCTCTATTTCTACGTATCGGAGTTCAGCCTCATGCAAGACCTTGCTCCAATAGTATACTGGCTTCTGCGATTTTCCTTCCTCCCATATTAAGACTGTGCTCACCGCTAACTTCCCCACAGATATGTACAAGATCAACGGTTCCCCTATGATTGGTTTGGTTAGCAAAGACATATCGCCAAGTGCTCTTTCAGATTTTGAAATGCCTCTTGACATTCTTCATCCCAGTGGAATTGAGTTTTCTTTCGTAATGCCCTGAAGAACGGTAAGCTCTTCTCCGCCGACCTCGAGACAAACCTACTTAGGGCGTTAATTCGACATGCTAGACACTGGACTTCCTTAATATTTTTTGGGGGCGGCATATCCATGATAGCCCTAACCTTTTCTGTGTTGGCTTCTATTCCTCTTTCTGTAACCATCTACCCCAAGAATTTTCCTGCTCTTACTCCAAACGCGCACCTTTCGGGGTTCAACTTCATCTTATACCTTCTCAGGCTGTCAAAGGCCTCCCTCAAATCATCCACGTGCGAAGTCGACTTAACACTTTTAACTAACATGTCATCTACGTACACTTCCATGTTCCTCCCAAGCTGGTTCTTAAACATTTTATCCACCAGCCTTTGATATGTAGCGCCTGCATTTTTACGGCCAAATGTCATCACAACATAACAATATGTTCCTTTTGGTGTTATGAAGCTGACCCGCTTCCAATCTTCCTTTGCCAATCTGATATGATGGTAGCCCTGCGAGCCATCCATCATGCTCAGTAATTCGCATCTAGACGTGGAATCTACCAGCTGGTCTATCCTAGGCAACGGATAGTGGTCTTTAGGACAGGCACGATTAAGGTCTTTGAATTCGATACATATTCGCCAGTTTTCTTCTATTTTTGGAACTAGTACAACATTGGAGAGCCACTCCGGGAATTGTATCTCCTTGATATGCTTAGCACACAATAACTTCTCTACCTCTGCCTCAATGATGGCCTCTTTCTCAGGGCCAAATCTCCTCTTCCTCTGTTTTACAAGTCTTGTTGCGGGACTTATATTAAGGCGATGCTCTGCCACTACTGGGTCAATTCCCACTGGGTATTGAGGAGACCAGGCAAAAACATCTGCGCTGTCCCTCAGAAGCACGACTAACTCTACTAACACCTCAGGACTGAGGGTCATCCCGACACGAAGGACACGACTATTGTCCCCTAGGACTACCTCAATCGTCATCAAATTCTCTTCTTCCTGAGGTAGATAAGGTCTGGTGGTGTCCATATTCGCCCTTTTGATCACCATGAACCTCCCCCACCCCATCCTAGGCATGGAATTTCAGCTTCATGTGGTAAACCGAAATCACAGCTTGAAATTGGCTTAATGATGGTCGTCCCAGCATGACATTGTACGAGGAGGGTGAGTCTACTACCAAGAAACGTACCGACCTGGTCTGCCTGAATGGGCCATCTCCCAGCGTCATAAGGGGATTTAACGCTCCTAATGGTTTCAGGGCTCCTCTTGCAAAACCGACCAATGATGTGGTGAATTCCTCCAGATCCATTTTTAGATTCAGCTGTCTAAAACATTCGTAGAACATGATATCAGCTGAGCTGCTAGTGTCCATAAAGATTCACCTTATAGTGTAATTAGCAATGGTAGCTTTAATTGATTATAGTAGATTTGTCCTTATTTTTATTAGCTTTTTAGTTCATTTTTATATTTGTTTTTGGTATAAGTTGGATGGTTTAGGCGTAATTCCGTAATTTTATAATTCCATCTTCTTTTACCGCATTTTGATCTTAATTGATGCAATTAGGTGATGTTTCATTATTTTTCACCTTACAGCTAAGTAACCGGAAGAATTTAGCGCGTAAAAGACAAAGTTCGATGTTCAAGAGAAGAAGAACAAGCTTTCTGGTGAAACGAGTAGAAAACGATCGAGAAAAGGAGACCGACGCTCAGTCGCGTCGACTGACGCGACCGTCGACTAACGCGACCGTCGACGCCCGTCGATGCGAGCCGTGTCAGTGAGCCATGGCCCACGTCGGTCGACGCAAAGACGACGCTTTGCCGACGTAACGTTCTGAGGCGTCGATGTCGACGCACCAAGGTCGATGCAACGTCGACGCTAGCTGCTGAAGCGTCGATGTCGACGCACAACGTCGACGCACCTGCCAACCGACGCGCGCACCTGCTGACCAGACCTGCCGAGCYCTGCCGACCGAGACTGCRGACATCCGRCGAGCGCCTGCTCGCGTCAGTCGACYCTCCACCGARGCTCCGTCGACGCYACGGCCCAGAATTCAGAAATTAGGGTTTCTTGAGCGCCAAGACTRCTAATATCTATATAAACCCTCATTATTTCGAGTTTTAGAGAYAGCCACGACAGATACATCTATCCTAGGGTATTTTAGCTTTCAACAACAATAATTCCGCATCTTATAACAAGATTTGGAGACGCGGATCAAGGATCGAAGTTCTACGCYTCCGAAACACCGATTTCGCGCTCGAGAGTCCATCTTCGCCCAAGATCAGCGTTCAAACTCCGGAATAGCTGGAGCTTTTCATTGCTTTCTTTAGTTTCAATAAGTATTTCTAAACTCTTAGATAGTCTTCTAGTTAATTGCTTAGATAAATTCTTAGTTAATTCTAGTTTCAATCAGTTTAACTGTTTCTTATGCTTGGATATTGGATATTGGTTAATTTAGTTTATTTATGCGATTTAGTTTATGCTTAGTTAATGGTTCTTGGATTCGTATGATTCAATTGCTTAGCGATAGTTTCTTAAATTCATGTTTTTAGATATTATAATTAGTTCTAGTCTTCATAGCATTAAATTGATAATTTAGTCATTAACCTTAGTTGGTAATTTAGAATAATTAGTTTAATCAGCTTTAGTTTACTACTTCGCTCGTAGTTGATAATTTAGTTAGAATAATT
>BMAC01001588.1:43102-68032 GCA_014905375.1 Phtheirospermum japonicum
CCTCGAGAGATACGACTCGAGTCAAACTCATCACCCTACAGTTACCTCGTACACTTGCGAGCAAACTGATGTGCTTTTAAATTAATTATTAAAAACGGGGTGCATAAAAGTTTGAGTCAGTAATAACCAGGGCGTCCATTGAGGGGCCAGAATGCCATTCTCGTCCTCTGACCCAAAACATATGTTTGGGCCTGGCATCAACTGCCCGACCTCGCTTGCTTTTCTCGCGAGATCTTTCGCAGCACGAACATAGTTATTCTGTGTTCGCCTGGAATGATCATCCCATTCACCTCCTGTGATCATGAAGATATCACCTCGCACCTCTTGTGCCTGGTCATGCCTTCTTCCACCATTTCACCCATCATCCGAACTACGCTTGTTTTCTTGAGGTCGGTCCTGTCTGCGAGAGTCAGACCTGGACTCCTCCCGTCTCATCCGTATGAATTCCTTGAGGTGTCCTGCCTGCACCAGCCTCTCCAACTCATCTTTTAGGTGAGTGCATTGGTTTGTATCGTGTCCATACTCATTGTGATAACGGAAAAACCGATCAGACCTTTCCTTCTTTGGTATTTGGGAGTAAGTTCTTGGCCATTTGAGGTCGGGGTGCCTCTCAATAGCTTGTAGTATCACCCCTTGTGGTGTTGCCAGAGGCGTGTATCTATCAAAATGGGTTCGTTCTCTGGCCAAGTTGGGCCTAGATTTTTTCATCATCCTCCTCCTCTCTATCAGGTCGGTCCATCCTCTTTTCTCCTTCCTCCTTGATTTCCAGGGCTTCTTCTAGATGAATATATTTTTCTGCTCTCTTCAGAAGCTCGCCGAACCTCAGTGCTGGCTATACGACCAACGACTGAAATAATTATCCCCTTCTGAGCCCCTGGGCTAAGGCATTAACCAGGATTTCTTCGGACGCCAAGGGCACCTCTAACTTTGCGTCTGTGAATCTCTTGATGTACGCGCGCAGGACCTCGTTGTCCTTTTGCTTTAAACTGAACAGCTCTAGGGGCATTTTCTGATATTTCTTGCAACTGGTGAGTTGGTGCAAGAATGCCGAGCTGGATTCATCAAGATTGCTGATAGACCGTGGAGGCAGCTGGCTAAACCAGAGTTGGGCGGACTTTGTGAAGGTTGTCGGGAAGACCCTGCACATGACGGAATCGGAGAATTTATGTAAAGTGGCCGCATTTTCAAATCAGCTTAGGTGATCCCATGGGTCTGTTGTTCCATTATACTCGAAGCCCATGGACCGATAAGAATCTGGCAAATCATCACGTATAACTGCCTCGGTGAATCTAATGCCTAGCCTTTGACCGCCTGGATGGATTTCCTCTTCGCTTTGGCACTGTGCTTGTGCCCGCCATCCTCCTCTTCCCCTCCCTGACCTCGTTTTGCAGACTCTGCATCTGCTCAGTGAGGTCTGGGTTGGTCTTGCTCGATGTCTCACTTTCTGAGGCCGAAAGGCTCTCCTCTTCATCGTGAGCGGGGGTTCTAACCGTGCGTTGAATTGTTCGCGTCGGCTCTGTCTCCGACGGTGGAGGCATCTTATGAGGAGGTGTTGAGATCTCAGCAAACTTCTATCCACAATTACTTCCACCGACTTGCCGATGAGGTCGGATAACTGCCTCAGAAAGGACTCGTTTAGTAATCCATCGCCAGCTTGTGCGGATCCACTAGGGGGGCTGCATGACGCTTGGTCCAGCTGCCGCCGATGGTCCTGCCGCCTCTGGCGCACCCGTCGGTGTGGCAGAGCTTGGCGTGCCACCCAGCTCCGCCACCAAATTCCGCCGGAGTCCATCTGAAGCCATGTCTTGTCTCACGTCTTAGCCTTGATCTTCCCACAGACGGCGCCAATTGTTCCGCCCAGAAAACTAGCTACACCGAAGGTTGGCACTTCCATTCTAGAATTTCCTGACCTGCCTTATACAACAACACGTTAGAAAGGAACACCGGGGGTTTTCCGGTGGAAATCTCTCCGATACTTAAGTCAGTAAGCGTTTGATCGAAATAATACCATATAAGAAGATAATGGTTAGAAATCATACCTCTTTCAGCCTTGGGGCTGGGATATTTATAATTTCTGCCCAGTGGGGCCCTTCCCAGAATCTCAGAAATAGAATTCGCAAATCTTGGGCTGTTAAATAGGCCGTCCTGACCTAGAAGCTTCCTTTCGAAACACAGGTCAGATATGTCCAGTGGGACCCTCTCCGGAATCTCAGAAACAGAATCCACAAATCTTGAGCCGTTAAATGGGTCGTCCTGACCTGGAAGCTTCCTTTCGGAACACAGGTTAGGTCTGTCCGGTGGGACCCTCTCCGTTCCCGACCTAACCCTTTGAAGTTTTAACCAAGGCCTCTAATTAAGGTCGGGCCAATCTTAGCTAAGTCGTGATACTCCAGGTCGTCCCAACCTATCCTCTTTTAATCTACACAAGAGTCACCCGCTAATTTAGGTCATATCAATCATAAACCCAAAATTCTATATAATCCTGTAAATTATTTTATTCCCATCTAAAACATTTACATACCATATAATCTTAATTTAAAAGTAGATTGACAAATATGCCCCAAAAAGCTGAACAGACGGAACGATGAAAATCAGAGTAGATGGAGCGATCTATATGGTGATAGAGCGTGATACACGCCATCAAGTTTATTGCACACACTAATCGCAAATATACTCTGCATATGTGGAATAGGTTTTCAACTACAACATATCCCATGAATTTGTACTCCTGCGATTATTACACATTCTACAGTACACAATCTTGATTGGCATAGATACGGAGATGGAAACTAATAGTAAGTGATTGTTCATTGATTCTTTAGCATCCTCTCTGGTAGAGTAACAACTGAATTTCCACCATATTGTACAAGCATGGTTTCGTTGATTTTTTTATTTATATTTATGGCAGAGTATGTTTCGTGAGTTATTCTCTTACTTAACTCTTTATTATATTATTTACTGAACAATGTTTTCATTGATTGTTCATTGACTTTAAGCATTTTTTCATCTCTTTTTTTTTTTCTTTTTTATGTCTTGGTAGAATAACATCTTCTCGTTGAACTATGTTACAGAATATGTCGTTGTGGTATTGCATTTATCGAACTATGTCATTATGATTTAGTTTTGAATTATGCCCTGCCCTTGGTATTTTTATCAACGATGGTATGCCCTTGCTAGTTTAGAATTATACTCTAGTCCTTGTTATTTTTATCGAACAAAGTATTTTATAATTATTCAATTGTTGTATAGTCGTGTTGCAATACCAATTATGGTATGCCCCAACTATGGTAGTTTTGAATCATTCACAATGTGAGTTTATATTGTCCATAGTACTTCTAAATTATATTTTGGATTGCAATTTAACAGGAAGTCCTTGCCATTGCACTCACTATTGCTAATTAGAGGTCTTTTTGAGTGTAGTTTGCTATTTCAAAGTAATGTGTAATTACAACATACAAAAATTTAATAAAATGTAATACTTTGACAATATTTTATCGTCGAATGCTATTTCGTACTACATGATTTTTTAACAGCAGTTTATATAGGTTTAGCCGACTACAGAGGTAATATTGTTCTATGTAACTATGGCAGGAGATGCTCGTTATTAACGTAGAGTCAAAATTCTCTTTCTATGACCTAGTTATCAGAGTCTATGCACAATGGAGTGAACTAGAGACGTTGGGTATGGAAATGCATTATTCCATTCCGAAATGTCTGATGTGTGTTTTTGGTAATGAGACCAATTTCAAAATGATGGTTAATCTTTTAATATCATTTGGATTGGTTCTAGTTGGGGTCGAGCGATGGTGGGACGCCCAACAATTATGTTCAAAGTGAACTTGCAACTGTTGCTGATTATTCGAATAATGAGGATATTTTACGAATATTGGTCTCGAGCCACATAAATAAGTTATCAACTGCTAATTGGTACAGAGAGGTAGTGGTCATCAGATAAAAGTATGAGGGTAGGGCAAAATAATTCAGGATTGCATTACACAAGACGACAATCGACGTTAGTTTTGAATTTGAATGGGTTACGCGGAGAGGGTCACAACTAGATTCTCAGACATAATTACACTTGGCACATTCATGTGTCTATCGAGGGTGTCAATGGTTTCTTTTTTATATAAGAGCGATTAACAACGCACAGACGTGCGATTCTTGTTTCCTATATCTTCATTGGGCCAAGTAGTTTTCTATTTCAGATTAGTTTGCCTTTTTTTATTGCCATTTTATTGTTCGGTATGCGTATAGTTTGCTATTTCAAAATAGTTTGTAATTCGTATTTAAAGTAATTTGTAATCGAAACTGAGTGTAATTTTTGAATCATAGTTCGGACCTTACGTTTATTACCTAGGCCTACCTAATTGTTTTTGAGTTATTGAACAAAGTATATTATAATTATACTTCAATGGCCCTGATTGGTAATTGTATTTTATTGAACTACGCAGCAGATTTGACTATGTTTAGTTGGGAATTATTTGTAACGGCAGTTTATGATTCTCCAATGTAGCACCGAATTCTAGGCCGTAACAGTTTTGTAATTACTTAGTGTAGTTTGTAATTTGTACTTATTGTAGTTTACTATATCACAGTAGTATGAGACTCATAACCGAGTTGATAATTCATAAATGAGTAATTTCTAATATAATAGTTTCGAATTATTAGATAGAGTAGTTTGTAATTATATGTGAATATAGCAATTTGAATTATTGATGAGAGTAGTTTTCAATTGTATTGGGTGTAGTTTGCTATGTCACAGTAGTATGAGATTCATAACTGCCTTGATAATTTAGAACAGAGTAGTTTCAAGTTATTAGATAGAGTAGTTTTTAGTTATATGTGGACATAGTAATTTTGAATTATTGATGAGAGTTTTGTTATTGTATTGAGTGTAGGTTTCTATGCCCCGGTTATTAAACTAGTTTGTTATGTCCAATACGTCAAAGTAGTTTGTAATTGATGAGAGTAGTTGTTATTGTATTGAGTGCAGTTTTTATTAATGTAGTTTGTAATATGTATTGGGTGTAGCCTGCTGTCATCTAATGTTCGTATTAATCTACTTTGTAATTTGTATTTAGTTTTAAATTTGTATTAATGCAGTTAGTAATTCGTATTGATGTATTGATGACAAACTATTTCAAACTAGTTTGTAATTATTTAACCATGTCAAAGTAGTTTGTAATTGGTATTGAGTGTAGTTTGTAAGAATAACTAAATTGACAATTATAATGGAAAACCAAAAAGATCAAACCAAATCGTCACTGCAAAAAGATCGAATTGCCAACAACGTTTTTACATACCAAAATCTGGAATGATCAAACTATGAACAGACTTCACGACAAAAAAGATAAAACTCGTCACCAATTTTGCTCTTAATCAAACTTGCTCTAGTATCGTCGTGGTAAATGCACAAAATACTACCATACTACCACACCATTTTCACCAAAAACTTATTACCACACTTCTGGTAGTCATCATTAACAAAGATTAGACGCTAAATTAAACTAGTCGACAACATTCCAATATTTCTCTCACAGAGGCATAACCAACGCTTCACGGAGACCTAACCAGTGTTTTAATAAGGCATAACCAATTCTTTGTATGTTTTTTGCTCAGGATCGACATCTCCACGGGGACCCTAACTCACATAAATTCATAATCAAAACTTCTGACCAAACATTAATACTACCCGATTTACTTATTCAGCATATAATCAACCGGGACAAATACAAAAATGATGAATATATAAATACCAAACTACCCATACCAAGTTTAAACATATTACGCACACCCTCGACAACATCCATAATCGACCAAAGCAGGCAAAAACAATACTCACTTAAAATTACCAACTACATACAAGGTAAAACAAACACAATGTCCATAACAAACTACTCCAACGTAAGGTCAATCCCCATGATAATACAAACTGCTTGAACCATATAAATCAACTAATAATACAAACTGCCTAGATCACAAACTACACTTTCTTACCCTAGACATATTTTTATTTTCGTAATTTGCCATCAATATAAACATCTTGTATAATCACTTGGTATTGTAAATGGTTTCGCAGCAATGAAATGGTTTTCCCCAATCTCAAAGACTACTAACCCATCTACATCACAAACTACTCAGTCAATTGAAAAGCACACTACTCACTAACTATCAAAAACTACTTACACCCTCGACGCATCCACAATCGACTAAAGTTGGGAAATCAATACTCACCCACAATTARAAGGTAGTACAAAAAATAATATTAATAACAAACTATTATGACATAAGACCAGTCCCTCGTGATAATACAAATTGCTTGCTTGTAAACTTAATGCTTATAATGACACCGCCAAAGATTTAATGTGTTGCAGGCCTTCCAATAAACTACATAACAATTATTATAAACTACCCTTACACAATACTACTTTGACAATAAATAACTGAACCAATATAACAAACTGCACAATCACAAACTACACTTCATGAAACTTGACATGTTTTTTTGGGTATACTTGCCGTCAATAGAAACATCCTGTACACTCCACGGTTATTATAAATGGGTTTGCAGCAATGGAATGGTTTAAACCAATCTCAAGGGCTAAGAACCCATCTAAATAAAAAACTACTCATTCAAATGAATAGCACGCGAATCACTAACTATCACATACTACTATGTCACGAACTGGTCATTTCACATGCTGTTATAACAAACTACACAACTACATTTAGAAATTAAGATATCATAAAACCATAACTTTTGTACTTGTGCAACGTTCAAAATCATGCTATTTAACATAATTAGAAACTACCTTACATTAAATCACAACGTAGCCAATTTTCAATATTGCTAGAATAATATAAAAAGAATCAAACTACTCTAAAAATAATAAATTAGGATTTCAAGAGAAGAACACTGCTTACTTACTATGGGGCTTTTTCTTCATCCTCTTCGAAATATTGCCAGCCTAATTTATAACCTGTTGAATCAACTACTTTTCGAAGCGATTTTAAGGGATTTGTTTGTCCCCCCTTTCTAATTGCAACTGGATTCGAGAACCAGTTTGATATCTGGGTGCATATCTGGGCTTAATTTTTGGGGGAACATGAAAATTATGCCTACGATCTTCGCTATTTCACGGGATTCATACGCCTCTTCTCTTGAAAAGGAATTCCAAAAAGCAGTACCAATATCTATGGTATCTTGTTTGGTTTGGGGCAAATATTGGAATTATGAAGCAAATTCTTCACGAAAAATCAATGGATTTATGCATTTATTTCTTAATTGCAAATTGAGTTAGTGAATCAGTTTATAGGGCTGGAATCGTGTTAGGAAATCAGGCCGGGATGGATAAATTTTTTGATGGAATTATTATTGGGTTACCAAAATTTCTGCAATTACGTGCAAGTGAGAGAAAGAGAGATGTGAAGGCGATATATAATATGACACGTAGAGATACTGATTTCAAGGGGTAATATCGACTAGTCTTAGAGTCATTAGATTATTAGGAAAATTTATAATTCAAAAGATTATTAGAGATATAAATTTTACCTTTAGGAGTAGTTGATAATTTTTCATTTTAAATTTGTGTGGCACAATTAAGGATGTAATTAAATAATTATGAGTAGATCTTTTGCCAGACTGGTTAATTGACTACTTTTTACCAAAATTATTTATTGACTCGCTCTAACTCTTCGACCCACTCCAAATTATCCATTAAATAAATCATTTTTTTATTTTTATTTTTTTATTTATTCCTCTCACACAAGAACACACATAAATGTGCTCCCTCCACAATCGGACTCCGTCCGCCACCGGCCACCATCGCTGCCAGTCACCAATAATATTTTTTTTCAGATTTTATATGGTTGGAAGCGACTCGTTTCCCTTGTTTCACATCGCAACTGGATTTACGATTTAATACTCGATTCACTGTACATCAAAGATCAAAAGTTATATAATCATCAACTTTGACAACTGATCTATATCGATTCACCGGCCAAACTTCAATTGGTCACTATCTCTCATCCCCTCCCATTCCACTCAACAAAACTGTCAATTCAAATAAAAANACATCGTCGGAAATAAAGTTAGAATTTGCACAGATTTAAGTATTACAAAACTAGTTAACAGTGTCACATACTCAATTTAAAGTATCACAAATTCAAATAAAAGTGTTACAAAATCGAGCAAAAGTAATACATTATATATTTTTACATCTATTTAAAAAAAAATCAAAGCATCATAAAAACATTGTTAAAATATTACAAAATAGTTAAGCTATCACATTATTTATAATTAATTTCTTTTTACATATATGCATATTGCACCTAAGTAATTAAAAGTATCAGAAAAGTTTGATCACGTATCACAGAACATAGTAAAGTATCACATGTTATCTAATACTTCTACTTCATTTTGTAGTACTCGATAAAAACCTATAATAATATACTGTATATGCACCAAAAACTGTGATACTTTTAACTTAAGTTGTGATACTTTTAACGAATTTTGTGATACTTTTACATAAACTATACTATGCAATACTTTTTACTAAAGTTGTGATACTTTTAATTAGATTTGTGATATTCTTATAGTAGTTTTTGATACTCTACATAGGGGTATAATATACAATATTTATATGTAAAATTCTAATATTATTCCCTCAAATTATGACACTTTTAACTAAATTTGTGATACTTTTACTGTAATTTGTAATACATTAATATTGAAATATCATAGAAATTTGTAATACTTGTAATTGTGAAACTTTAATTTTGTTTTGTGATACGTTAAAAACCTTATGTACTACCTTAAAGTCTTATTGAAACTAGGAGTTGAAATAGTGTATTTATTATTATTGTTGTTATTTTTTATGATACTTTTATTACAATTTGTGCTACTTTAAATTGATATTGTAATAATTAAAGCGCAAAAATTGTATATCCTTACATGAAATTAACACACTTTTTCTTGATACTTTTTGTATAACTTATGATACGTAAAACTAATTTTGTGATACAAATATATTTAACTAATACAATATTGCTTTAGTTAAACATGTAAGGAAAAAAATTCACAGCCTTTCCGATCAACCTCTAGACCCTACTGAAGTTAACTTAATTACATATTTGAAAGTACAAGACTCAAATGACGAGCGTTTCAATTATCGAGATAATCACTCAATTTATCATGAAAAGATACAAATAACAAACAAACACAGATCCAAACATAGTAAAAGATTTTATTAAATAAAATCTCTCCTTTATTGGATAAAATTGATCAAGAATCATATTATTAAATCATGCACGCCTTTTAATCCATTACCTTCTTCAATCACTTTGATCTCCAGACAAGTGCTTTACCTCATGGAGCTAATGCAAGTATATAACATGTGAAAAAAAAAAGACATGCAGAGTAACCAACTCATCCACAAACAACAATACCGCCAAAAAATTACAAAAAATGAACACACACACACATTACCTACACACATTCTAATATCACCGCACAGACGCATAACCGGGAACGAACAACAAAGGGACGAACATAACCCATGGTAGAAAATAGAGTGAAGCAAAATAAAGAAAGAAGAAAAAAAGGCCTACCGTCGACGGTGTCGATTTCGACACCGATTTGAAAATATAAATTTGGGACATCGTAGATTGAAACGTAAGAAGTTGAGCGGTGATTGAAGATTTAAAATTGACCATATAAATCGTTGTAGATTGTAGGTCAAAGTTGACTATACATAAAGTTTGACCTCCAATCTACGACAATCAAAATATCGAATCGTAAATCTAATTTTGAATTTAGAATGAAAGAGTCGAGACAGTTCAAATGATATATATATTTTTGTAAATCTTGTTGTCGAAGGATAACGACCGAACGGGTGGGCGACAGTGGCCATGTGTGAGTGCGAGAGAGAAACAAATTAGAGGGATGGGGGCCTGGGCTGAAATAACATGATGTTTTTTTTTTCTTTATAATTAGGGTTAGAGGGTGGGGTGGGGTGGGTAACGAACAGGTTGGACAAATGAGTATGATAAAAATTGATCTCATATTATATGACCGATCGATCTCATCCGAATTTTTATCAATAATTATATTACCCTTAATAATATATATGTTTTCTTTTTTTTTAAATAAAAAATTGTGTTTCTTTCCTACTCTTTCCCTCAATGATAATGATAAAATAGTGAAGATAAGTATAATTCCATGAAATTTTAAAATAACAATTACTGGGAATAACTTTTTATTCGCTAAAACTACACCAATTTAAAAATAGAGAGAGTATTTCACATTTATATTTCTTAGCCTGTCAACTTAAAATAGAACTTATCCACTATTTTCAAATCTCGTGAGAGGCGATTGATTTTCAATACTTATTTTAAGGATATATAATAATAATTATTCTTCTTCAATAAGGAAAAAAAAAACTATCAATTTACATTGAAACTTAGGTAGAAGCATGAAATGGAGAAATGTGTTGGGGCCATTAAGCCAAAATGTACCGCGTGGACTACTAAATAAGGGCCCAAATATCATAAACCAAAAGCTACCCTAGTGCCCATGAGGCTCAAATCGAACCATAAGGTGACTCGATCCATGACCAGGATGTTCCGAACTGCATGTACAGACAAATTCACAATTGATGCCACGTGGTATTACATATAAAAATAGTAAAGTTGTATCAGTATAACCTAACGTAATACTTATGTGAATACACAGGTATATATACAATATATATATATATAAACACACACATTATAATATTAAGTGTATTAAAAATATATAAGTTTTAAAAATAAATAAATAAAAAATAATTAAAAATATATTATTTAATTTACACGTTGCAAAACTTTTTTATAAAATACATTATTAAATCTATTTACATATTTATCGGCTTTGCCACAATAAAGTGTTCAATCATTTTCTATTTTTACTTTTGATATTGAAATATAAAAATGACCATTTCTAAAAATTGGTGCAACAAACGGAATGAAGTATTTATCTGTTGTATAATGTTAATATAATAAAATATTTTGTTAATACTACACCAAATAATATTGCAAAAAGATAAATATTTCATTGTGAAAAACAAAAACAAAAATAAATAGATGAGAGTATAGACTTTCTAAAACTATACTATTTGAAAGATATTAATAAAAAATAACGATGACGGTATGTTAGTTTTGATAAAATATACAACAAAATTTATTCAAAAAAAAATTATATTTTATAAAAAAAAAATTACACATATTCAAATAAGTTGAAAATCTCCAAATGTGTGATATCATATTAGAATACAATTTGAGACCTATTGAAATAATTCCAAAAATATCATACCAAAAATCCCAAATGTATCATACCAAAAATCCCAAATGTACCGTTTTCGTCTTGTAAATAATATCAACAAATCAAATAAATATATGCACCATCTTCAAAATTAGTTAACTAACCTGTGAAACAATAAATCAACATGTAATAAGAATTTAAATAAGTGGTGGGGAATATAATGAGGACAAATGCATAACGAGAATCTTTATAAATTAAATTGCGCACCATTTTCTAAAAATAAAGGTCAATTTCATCTGAACAATTATTTGAGATTTATGAAATAAATCCTAAATTATACGGAACAATCGTGCATTTTCAAAATTTTAGAAAATTTTGTCAAAGCAAAAAATCACATGCACAAAGGAAGAGTGAAAAATATAATTTCAACAAAAAAACCAAAAGTTTATTTCATTTGTAATTCATGAAATAAAAGAATAAAATACATATACTGAGGAAGAGTACCATTTGCCTTCGTGAAAGATTCAAAAACCACCACATCTAGCTTATAAAACTCGACTTGACATCTCAATTCAATCATACATATGAATCGATCATGGAGTAATAATTATAATCAGAAATAAAAACCAAAGTTTATATGTTAAATCCCTGGGGACATTTAAGAATGAGAAGAATAACAATAAGGATAAAAAAGGGACATTTAAGAATGAGAAGAATAATGATAATGATCAAAAAGAAAGAGTTTAGTATAGGTAAAAACTAGTATTTTAAGATGCTTATCACGGAACGCGTTGCGTTTTGATCCCAACATCGCGTAGCATAAATAGCGTTACGTATTGCGTATACTATTTGAATACGTTATTTTAATATTAAAAATAATTATATATTTCTCGTGAGTTATATTTAATAAAAGAAAATTTTCTTTTTTGAAAATATAACTTAATATATAATCTCAACAAATAAAGTATAAGGTCCAACAAGTATCAAACAAAATTACAACTCATAAAACACAATATAAAACAACAAATAATATAAAATTCTATAGTAGTATAGAATAAAATGTTAAAATTTTGTAAGAATATCTAGAAAAAATAGTCAAAATAATCAGTATCGTCATGTAGATGAAATAATATAAATTGAGAGAAACAAATGTATCAAATTGATCAGTATCTAGATCAAATAATATAAATTGAAAAAAAAAACAGTATCAAAGAATTAATAAAAATTTGTTAAGCAGGATATTTTTCTATTTATATTGAAACACCGTTAATTACATGATATAAATAAAAAAAAAATTCTATTTATATGAAAAATGGTATAAATAAAAATTTTTGAAAAAATTACTGGGAAATACGGTCTTAATGATATAAATAAAAAAATTGGTGTGAAAAAAATTAATGTAACGCATAAATAAAAACATTGGGAAATTTTTTACATAAATAATAAAATTGGTTATCCAGAGTGGTTACATCTTATTAGTTTAGGTGTATTGAAACAAAAACAAAGAGATATAGACTCAATTTGTGAGAAAAATATGACTGAAACGGAGAGAAGTTATTGAAGAATTAGTAAAACAAAATTCAAAAAATATAGGTAAAAACAAAAATAGAGAGACATAGACTCAATTAGTGAGAAAAATCTGACTTGGAATAGTGAGAGATTGGTGAAAGAAAAAGAAAAAAATGTGGCATGGGAGAGAATACAGATGGGAGATGAAGAGGATAATCGAGAGATCAATAATAAGAAAAATAAATGAAAAGAAAAAGGAAGTAAAAGGATGTGGTGTCGGAGGAAAGAGGAGATAGATGAAGGGGATAAGAGAGAATAATAATAAGAAAAATAAATATAAATCCATATAGTCACATACACTTAAATAATTTTCATATGAAACAACGTGTAAGCATATAATTCAAGTGTACATTGAATTAGTAATATAGGGGGATATTAGATTACATTTCTCAATAACACAAGTTTACTATTCATATTAATTACCTCCCACTCTTGTGTATAATATTTATCTCCTGATTCGAACTAACTTAAGTATCGAATGGTTTTAGTTAGGGACACACTCGGCGAATCTAAAATATTATCTGTTCCATGTCAGTTCACCCTAAAAAGTACCCGAAATGACCCTAGCTTAGGTAACGTTGATCAATCTCGGGTACACTAATTAACTTAGTCAAACCACAGAAGAACTTATTTTTGAAGCCAAGGGTCCAAGAATTAGTTACAAGTCAATGTTTTTTCTTGTCTATGTCCTTTCTTGCTTCAAGTTACCTAAAGAGATATGGTTTAGAAAAAGTCAATTGTCTGTCAACTTCCGGTGGTCATGAAAGGGAGGGGAGGGGAGAACACTACACGCGAAGGTCTTGGATTCAATGACATTCGACTGCTCCTGTTTTTGTGAATCACGAATGATTTAATCAATTTCTTGAACTAGCATATGATAAGGCTAATCACACTTAATTTATAGGCTGCTGAAACTTGGAGCTCAAGCATAAATGTGATTATGTGGGTGCGCACAATTTGTGACATTTGGGATCAAAATTAACTGAAGACCGTACCAAACTCTTTTTCCCATTTCTATTAATTAGATCTACAATCGTGCAATTACTTAATTTGGTTCACTTTCTTCTTGTTTTGGTGAGAAGCATAGCCCTCAACTTGAATGGATTACCAACTCCAATAATCTTGGAAATGTTTCGACACGTGACAAGTTATATACTTCCATTATAACTACATAAAATATGTTAACAAATCAGGCCAAAATATTTCATTGGTCCCCAAATTTTGCAGTTACATTGCATATCATCATACCCCACCACATGAGAGCAAAAGTTTGTCATATCCTCAAAACATGTAAGAATGAAACAAAAGTGTTTCTCATAGTTGATAATGTGCTGTTTGCACCATGGCCATATACTTTATATGGTGGAGTACATTCCCACTACAATTTGTTTCTGGTTGAATCTATTATTAGATATATGAAACAAACAGCGGATCCTAATTCTATGTGGCTGGAGGGTTTTGGGGATTTGATGATATTTCTGGGTGGACTATCTGTGCGTTTTTATGGGAGAGCGGCACGATAATGTCATTGAAAATTGCAAGTACTTATTTGATCACATATCTTCATCGCGTCCTTTCTCATTTGAATGTTAATAGTAGTTATAGGAATTTTCAAGCATCTATCAAGTTGTATGTTTGTTCGATCTCTTGTACTCGGTGACCCTAGGCGGAAACGATTCTATCCATTTTGCACCAAAAATGGGCATAGTTGCCCAACTTAGCAACCCTAAAAATTGGGCCTAAACACTACACAAGGGCCAAAATTGGGCTTGGGAAAAAACAATAAGGTCCCTAAGTGCCGTATAGGTGACCTATCCGCTTGTCTAGGCTTTGGATTGCCGTTCAGCTAGCAATTAACAATTTTTGTAGCATTGCTTATACACGTGTACACATTGTCCTGTTCTAGGTTGACCTTAAAAATGTTAGAATTATTATTGTTGTTTTTGTTGTTGTTGTTAAGGGTAATTTAGCATATATTTTTTTTAAATTTTTTGTAACCCCAGGTCTTAGGCGTATATATATTTCTTTACTTTCTCATTATAAGATACGCTTTTATTATTAAGTCCCAAGAGTCATTTGTTTCTCTTTATTAATTTTTCTTTAAATATGTATAAACTTTATTATGTGTAACATGTCATCAGAGCCGAATCCAATCAAATAGTCAAATTTGATTCAATACACGACTTTGCAGAGCCGGAGTCGTTCGTTTAGCAAAATTACTTCGCTTTGCACTCTCGCAATTTCGTGCTTTGGTAACCCTTTGTTCGTGTTTTATTTTCGTACAGTATTGATCGATTTGTTTGTTTGGGTTTATTAATTGTTTGTTTGGATTTGGTATTTGTTAGTTTTGGTTTTGCAGCATGGGTTCTGAAATAGATGGCTCTTTGAAATCTATCGATGTTCATTTGGATGGGAAAAACTAACTTACTAGTTATGTGATGAAAAATCTCTTGAGGGGAGAAGGATGTTTACTATGTGAATGAGGCTCAATTTAAGCCTAAAGATGATAAAGATGACATGTTTGTTGAACAACTTGATGTTTATGAAGTTAATAATACTAAAATTATTACGTGGATTAACAATTCAGTTGGGAACTCGATTGGTATGCAGTTAGCAAAATACGATACGCAAAGGATGTTTAGGAGCACTTAGAATGATTATACACCCAATCAAGTTTTGCTAAAAAAAAGTATTAGTTGTATATGGATATTCGAACCCTCCAATATGAAGACATGAGTATTCAATGGTTCTATTTGGCAATGATTAATCTTTGGAACAATTTAGCTCTTAGAGAATCATCAGAGCTCAATACATTTGCTTCTTATATTAACCAATGAGAAGAACAATAATTGGTTCAGTTGCTTATGACTCTTCGTAATGACTTGAGTCTCTATGTGGAAATATTTTACATTGTAGCCCTCTCCCGTCTGTTGATTGTGTGGTTACTGTGTTTATTATTGATGAAACACGTCACAAGTCTGTAAAGGGATCCTTCCATCACGTAATCCATAGGCAGTTCAAAATCGCTTGTCGCATTAGTATTCGAGTAAGCCCAATCAAAAAAGTTGTCAGTCCTGTTGATTGTAGCTTTGTAAACAACCATGACATTGGGAAGCTCAGTGTCCAAAGTTGTTGAATCGAGAATTCCCACACGTCTCTTCACATCCCCAATCTCCTCAATTTGGTTCGCCTAATACTGCTGCAGTTTTACCACCATATGGAGTTGCCTCATCATTTACTCATATGGTAAATCCTCTCTACGAGAAGTTTCAAAAGTTTCTTAATCTTTAGTAGCATGCTATGTCTGCTGCAGGTTTGTCAGCCTCCAACTCCTCATGCATATCTTCATTTATTTGGTTGTTGGACTTAAGAGCTTCTCATCATATGTCTCCCAAAGTAGAATCTTTTATGTCCATTTCTCCATCTAACTTGGTGTCTTTTATGATTGATGATGGAACACCTTTGTCCCCATCAGGCATCAGTTCTATCATCTCATCACACATGTCTCTACCAATTGTTTATCACATTCCTCAACTTACTTTGAATCTTGTTTCAGTTTGTAAAATATCTGGATATGATGTGACTTTCTTTTCTAATGTTTATCATGTACAGGGTCCTCATTCCAAAATGGTGATTGGGATAGGCCGCAGGATTGGAGGGTTATATCTTCTGGATGAACTTCGAGTACCATTCATTATTTCCTTCCGTTTAAATTCATCTTCGTCTGAATTTTACTTATGTCATTCTCGTGAGTTGTGTATCTTTTTCTCATTTAAAGTACTTAGCTTCTATTGGATTCTGGGGAAACTTAAAAATCCATGTATGGCTGTAGTGGTTGTAAACTTTCTAAGTTTCTCGCGTTGCCATTTACTAAAAGTTCGTCTATTTCTAATGCACCTTTTGATTTGGTTCATTTTGATGGGAGGGGACCTTCTTCAGTTCCCTCAAAAGGAAGGTCCAAATACCATGTCTCATTTTTTGACGCTCATACAAGTTATTGTTGATCCTTATCTTATGAATATTGATCCTTTTGCTGGGGATATAGATAATGTTTCTAAAGATGCTGGTACTAATGTTCCTACTACTGCTCCCTCTCCTCTTGCGCATACCTCTCTACCTCTTGAAGTTGGGGATCCTTCTCCCCATTATCCTCTATGCGTTCGTAAGTTTACTAAATTACCAAACTTTGTTTATTCTTTATATATTCTTGCTTTACATCCCTTTGAGCAAAATTCATAATATCTCTGAGCCAACGAGTTACAAAGAGGCAGCTCTGAATCCTCTCTGACAACAAGCTATGATTGAAGAAATATTTGCTTTGTCTAAAACAGAAACATGGGATATGGTACCTCTACCAAAAGGTAAAAATGAGATTAGTTCTCATTGGGTGTATAAACTTATATCTAAGTCTGATGGTTCAGTTGAGCGGTATAAGGCATGCTCGGTTGCTGAAAGATTTTCTCAATAGTATAGATCCGATTATGAGGAAACATTTTCTCCCATTGCTAAGATGACTATGATTCGTACTCTTATTGATGTTGCCATCTGTTTGTAAATGGCATATCTCTCAGTTAGATGTTCGGAATGCCTTCTTGAATGGGGATCTTTAAGAATAGGTTTATATGATTCTTTTTCCATGTGTGGTGCATAGGCAATGAGAGGTTTCAAAACTTAAGAAGGCTTTGTATGGTCTCAAAAAGGCACTCGTGCCTAGTTTGAGAAGTTCTCGGCTACTCTTATTTCTCTTGGGTTTTGACATAACAATCATGGTTATCTCTTGATCAAGAACTCATCCGTTATTCTCATTGTGCTTTCTTTACATGTTGATGAAATGATTATTACCAGTAGTGACGTTGATCGGATTGCAGTGCTGAAGTCAGAATTTTATTCTTTTTTTGAATGAAATACTTGGGTTCTCTTCATTACTTCTTAAGTATTGAGGTAAGTTTATCACTTAGAGGTTAGCTAAAATAGCAGTCTAAGTATGCATTTGTAATCTGGAATGCGCTCGTCTCACTGACACTGAGACTATTGACTTTCTCATGAAAGTCAATGTCCAATACTCTTCTTCATTTGACACACATTTGGTTAATCATACTATTATTGCTGGAAACTTGGTGTATCTTACCAATACATGCCCTAATATTTATTATGATGTTTACATTGTTAGTTAGTTCATTACTGCACCTATAATTTTTGACTCGGCCACTGTGCTTCATATATTACGTTATTTGAGGTACACTCTTTTAGAGTCTCTTCTTTTCATCCACATCATCTTTAGAGTTGCGTGCCTACTTTGATGCTGATTATGTCAGTGATCCAGTAGATCGCAAGTCTACTTTTGAATATTGTGTCTTCCTAGGACTCTCTTCTCTTGGAAGAGTAAAAAACAAAATGTCATTTCTCGTTCTTCCGTAACAGCTAAGTATCATGTTATGACTACCACTACTAGTGAGATCTTTTGGTTACATTGGGTTCTTGCTGATATGGGTGTCCCTTAATCACCCCACTCCTATGTATTGTGATAATTAAAGTGCTATTCAAATTTTCCACAATTCGGTGTTCCACGAAAGGGTGAAACGTGTTGAGGTTGATTATGACTTCACTCGTCACAAGTTTTGTTGATTTCAAAAAACTAAAAGACTGGTCTGGTGAACCTACTTTCGGTACTCCAATCTGGCATTCGTTGGTTCCATTGGGTTCCTCTAATTTTTTAGAGCCTCCATGCAATATTTCAGCCCCTCCAAAATCTAACCCTAGTTACAAAATTGTACATTTATTCACCAACTTTCAATGCTTTGATTTGGATTTCGTTGATTCCGTTGAATTCTTCTCATTTATTTGAGTCACGAAACAAAATTTTAACTCAAATCGACGTCAGTAACCCCTCCAAAAACCCATCGTAAACAACTTTTGCGACCATTAGTTTGCAGAAAAACTGATAGTAGGAGAAAATCTGTCAAAATTCTATATATCATGAGGTATTTTAAGTTATTCTTTTTTTTATTTTAGGAGGTAAAGGAAAAAAATGATAAATTGGTAGACAAGTTTTTTCCCCCAATTTTGTTTAAATGAAATTTATGTTGGATAATCATTGGAAAAAGATGGTGGAGTTAGTTTTGGAATATCGAATATTTTGTGATATTTTCATATACTTTTTTTATAATACTTTATCATATTTGTGATACACAAATATGTAATGCAAATAGAGGTGTCAATTTGAGGCACAATGCGATTGACCGCCATGAATATGACACAAAATTATAAAGTTTAGGCTGAGGCTTATCAGGTTTGGGCTTTGTCGGGTTGTCACGATAAGGTACGTTTAAAAATGGACTGATAATGAGCTGACCCGGTAAACATGATAAGTCAAGATAATTTGTTTTATTTTTATTTTATAATTCATTTACTCATTGTTAGTATTTGATTTTCTTAATTTATCGTTATTATATATCCATATCATGATTTTTAAATGAATTTATCTGTATTGGTAATCTTATAGATATATATTAAATTTATTAAGAAAATTATATATTTTATAATTCATAGAAGATTAAATAAATTCAATATTTCTTCTTATCGTGTGTATCGTATCATGTCGCACTTTCCTTGTTTTTAGAGAAAATGCCAAAAAATACTACTATTTGAGAAAAGAAATCCACAATTTACTTTTTGTTAGATTTGTTTTATTTATTTATACCATTTTATTGTCTTTCTTACATGGTGAGTTAGTTTTTCTCTAAAAAATGTGAGACATTAGTTAGAATTAGTATATGTTATTTTCGGGATATCCTAAATATATTTAGGGTAGTTATATTATGTTTCTTACCATATAATTGAAATCTGGAATTAGCGTGTGTTAATTTATTCAAACCTTGTATTTTTATTTCAATTTCTCTCCCTCTCTCTGTATCCTCCTCTCTCATCGATTCATAATCTCCCTCAAACTGGTCTTTGTTTTCGGAAATTCAGCAAACCCGTGAATCAAATTACCCACAAACTCAACATTAATCCTTCTCAATTTCTAGAAATGAAAATTAGCGTTTCGCTGCTAAAATCCTAACTTACGATGGCTAAAATATAGATGTTGTTCTAATCACGTATATTGTTCGATAAAATGGCACATGACACGTGGAGAAGAAAACTACAATTGTAGTAGGCTACATATAGTGAAGAATGAATGCAAATTGACTCAAAACATTTTGAGTTTCTAGTCTTAACGGGGTAAGAGCGTAGCCATGTATTCGGCGAAGGAAAAAAAATTACATTTTGGTAATTATTAATTATATCCCTCATTTTTGTCTCAGAATTTGTGATATATGCATTATTACAAATATTTTTCTTATTGAATAATTGAGAACACACACATACGGATATCCAAGTAAACATCCATTTTTTAAAAACTTTGTTATACTATTCTTTCTTGTTTTGCCATTTTTTTATTGTTAGTGTAGGCATCTTTTTTTTTTTTTTTTTTGTGTGCAGATTGTACATTTTTCATGAACTTTGTTTTACCATATTCTTTTATGTTTTTCGTATTTATGTGTGAAAAGAACATGGGTCCTGTTGAGGAATTAATTCTTAGCAATAATTCCTATTTTGTTATTTGCCTTTCTTGAGCACAAAATAAGTTAGGAAACTAGATTTAGGAAAATATTGTGTTTCCTAGTTTATGTTTACGACTTTATTTGTTTCCTAGATTGTGTTTAGGATGTGTTTTAGGTATTTACCAAATTTATAAATTTATGTTTGTCTATTTAAGATAAGGGTTCCTAAAGCTTGGACACATTGATTTTGACGCACGGATTTCTTGTGAGAAAGACGCACGAAACAAGAACGCAAGACGACGAGCAAGAAAGATAGAACACGAAGAACTACTTGGAGCCATTGATCGTGATTAACAAGCTCTTCGAAGTTGCGTGACCAACGGAGAAGATCTTGCCATTCCGGCAACAAGTATTTWGTATCAAGTTTATTGATATTTAGTTTTCATATATTACTTTATYTTTTTGTATTGAACGTGAACAAGGAAGTAATATAGTTTTCGGGTTTGTACACCCAAGTTCACAAGTATTTACTTGTGAACTGAATTTGTTATCTCGTGTTCTTATCAATTTATTCCGCTGCATATTTTACATTTTACTCTGGTCAATGTTGCTAAGCAATGTTGTTTAACATTGACTAACAACATCGTGAATCTGAGAATTATTCTTAAAATCATAGACCTTCAACTTTTACAATTGGCATCTAGAGCGGGTTACTTAACCTCTTAAGTATTGATCCTTATTATTAGGTGCTATGGACGCTCAAGGCAACCCGAGGCCTCCAATCCTTAATGGTGAGAATTATTCTCTCTGGAAACAGAGAATGAGATGGCATTTGAAAAGCATCGACGAGCGTGTTTGGAAAACTGTCCTCATTGGATGGGAAAAACCACGTGTCACGGATGGCGAGGGCGATACCATCCCCCAAAAGGAGGAAGAATGGACTGCTGATGAAGCAACTACTGCGAATTGGAACTCTGAATGCATCAATACCCTGTGTAGCTATATGGATGCAAGCTATTACCGTATCATCAAGAATTGCGAGACAGCAAAGGATGCATGGGACGCACTCCAGAGGGTGTGTGAAGGAACTGCAAGCGTGAGGAAATCCAGATTAAGAATGCTCATATCCACCTTCGAGGCTATGAGAATGGATGAGAAAGAGTCAATCATGGACTACTCCGTAAGATTGTCAGAAATAACAGAAGAGTGCAGAGAGATTGGTGAGCCCATAACTAATGCTCGTCTTTAGGAAAATTACTGAGATCCATTACGAAGAAATATAGCATAAAGGTGGTGGCCATAGAAGAATCCAAAGATGTTGATAACATTGAGTTCACCACCTTAGTTGGAAATCTCAAGCAATATGAGATGGAACACGTTAGCTCTAACTCGAAAGAGAAGAATGTTGATTTTTCTTCCGATTCAATTACAGTCGATGACGAAGATGAAGAAGAGTTCGATTTTAATGGAATTATTAAAAAGATGGAGTCAACTACTCTCGGAGAAGATGAACTGGCCTTTGTGACTCAACGCTTCAACAATTTCTTGAAGAAAAAGAACAATTTTGGAAGCTCAAATCCAAGGAACAGGACACAGACATCTACTCCAAAGTTTACTGGACGTACTCTTCCACGATCTCAGTCCAAAAATTAAATTTCCAATGTGTCCAGTTCAACAAAACCACTCAGTGAGATTCAATGCCACGAATGCAAAGGTTGGGGACATTACAAGAACGAGTGTCCCAACACTCTTAGAAAGAAAAGCATGGTCGCTACTGATTTCACCGAAAATGTTAATGATTTTGAGTAAACTGATCCTGTTCCAGCCTTATTTTCCCATGTTGTGTAGGACGACGATGTTCATGTTGGTTTGCTTATAGACAACATCGTGTGCCTGAATGCCGAGACCACTGATTATTATGAAGAATACGAGCAGCTGAGTGTTGACCACCAGAAATTGTTTGTCAGTTGGAGTAAACAGGTACTCAAGGCCAAAGAGCTTGAAAAAGAAGTAGAAAAGCTAACCAAAGAAAAGGAAGATCAGCTTGACATTATTGTCCGATTGGAAACATCTCTCACCAAGAAGGACGCTGAGCTAGAAAAGATGAAGAACGAACTGACCACTGTTCGTGGAACCATTTCAAATATGAATAAAGGTAAGGCAAAGTTGGATGAAATCTTGGAGATTAGCTTCACAGAGTCTTCAAAGCATGGAATAGGTTTCAAGCCGAGTAAGCCAATGAATGTTCCAAGTCAAGAACAGAAGTCTTCCAGACATCACAAAAGGAGAAGTAGACAATACGTGTGCCATTATTGTGGAGAACTAGAGCACATCAGGCCCTTTTGCTGGAAGATCATTGGAGAGAAAAGACACTTTAAGAGAACCAGTGTGGCTGATAAATCCCATGTTGGTAACCGCCCTACCAACATCAATACCAACATCAGGTTCAAACAAGTGTGGGTCAAGAAAAACAGCATCAAGTGTAATATGATCTATACCTCCCTGAAGTCTCATGTCCCTAGAGCCTGGTACTTTGATAGTGGATGCTCGAAGCATATGATAGGCTCAGAAGAATTTCTTTCCAACATTGTCAGATTTAAAGGTGGAAAAGTAAAGTATGGAGGAGGCGCAAACGGACAAATCATTGGCCAAGGGACTCTCCATGTTCCTGGAGTTGTAACACTGGAGAATGTGCTGCCAGTAGAAGGACTTATTGCAAATTTGATCAGCATAAGTCAATTGTGCGATGGAGGTTTTAGCGTCAAATTCAACCGTGAAGAATGTGAAGTCTATGAGGAGAATGGACAATGCATTCTCAAAAGAACCTCAGATAATTGCTACCAAATTCAAAGTGATGCTTTTTGCAGACTGTCTCAATTGAGTGATGCGGAGCTGTGGCATCAAAAGCTTGGACATGTCAACTACAAGATGATGGACAGATTGGTTAAGGAAGGAGCTGTGAGCGGACTGCCTAAGCTCAACACCAAGATCATTCCGGTGTGCGAGGCATGCCAGAAAGGAAAACAATTCAGGGTGCCACATCTAGTCCAACAAAGTCTCACTACTTCATCTTGCTTTGAATTGCTTCACATGGATCTCATGGGACCACTCGAGGTTGAGAGCCTTGGTGTTAAGAGGTATGTTTTCGTTATTATCGATGATTTTTCTAGGTTTACTTGGGTAGAATTTCTAAAAGAAAAATTTGAAACATTTGAGGCTTTCAAAAAACTTGCAAAGAAGCTATGTGTAAGATTTAATGTGAAAATTGGTAGGATTAGAACTGATCACGGAAAGGAATTTGAAAACGCATCTTTTTAAAGTACTGCACTTCTGAGGGTATTAGTCATGAATTTTCTTCTCCAATGGGAAAGGAATTTGAAAACGCATTGCTGAACGTAAGAATAGAACTCTAGCGGAGATGACTAGAACTATGCTCATTTCTAATGGGATAGCAAAACGTTTTTGTGCTGAAGCAATGAACACTGCATGTCATATCACAAATAGGGCTTATTTTAGACCAGGTTCATGTGCAACTTGTTTAGATCTAAGAGTAGTCTAAATCATTAAAAACAAGAAAATAAGCAGTTCAGCAATAGGAAAGCAGAAAACCAAAAATAGGAAAAAGTGCTTGACTTTTATTCCTTAAAATCTGGTCGGATCGGCCCTAGCCGGATCCTTGTACAGGGCTGATTCCTGATTACAAGCCTTTCTCTCTCTAACTCTCTATGTATTTCTCTCTCTAGCAGCTGGGGCTCCTTTCTCTCTCTCTCTTAGAGAGGCTATTTATAGTTTTCCTTCAAACCCTAATTGGACACGTGTCCCCACCTGGGTGCACCGACTTACTTGGCCAATAAGCCAATCACAAAAACCCTAATCCTAATTAGACACCTGGCTCTTTCTCATTGGTTGCACATCCCTTTCTGAGTCAGAGAATAAAGCCTTGATCATATCTCTTCCGCCGATTCAGAGCCGTCCTCATCTCATTCAAGCGTCGAACRGACCCTTCTTCATAGTCGACCAGTCCTAGTCAAACCGTTCTTATCCCTCGAGCCTAACCTCAAAGAAAGGTAGGGAATGAGTTGATCCGAACCCTTTCCCAAGCGTGAAATCGATGAAGCCGTCCTTATCTTGACACTGTGTCGAACTGACCTTTACTCACAGCCAACCATCCTTAGCCGAACCGTTGTTCACTTACCAAGCCCAATTTCAACTAGAAACAGGAGGAGGTTGACAGTTCCAATCTTCCTTTCAAGCGTCGAGCCGATCCGGACGCTTTCCTGGTGGCCTGGAATGTAATTAGTTGAACAACCATACCTGGAGGATGCTCTCAYGTACGTGCCCTTGGTTTGGGGTGCGCTCGGCAGGTCATGCTTGGCAACTCAACAGAATGAGCTGCCTGGCTAGCAACCTGGAATGAGGTGGTCGGCAGGTCATGCTCGGCAGCTCGGCATGACCTGCTCGGCAGCTCATGCTGCCCCAGCATGAGCTGCCGAGCATAACCTGCCGAGCTGCCAG
>BMAC01001589.1:12355-25603 GCA_014905375.1 Phtheirospermum japonicum
TTAATATATATATATATATATATATATATATATATATATATATATATATATATGTGTGTGTGTGTGTGTGTGTGTGTGTGTGTGTGTGTATATATGAGTCCGATTTGATGACCGGTTTTATAAAAATGGTTCAACCGGTCGGACCAGTGACCCAATGAACCAATTACTGATCCGACCCGATTTTCAAAATATTGCTCGAGGATAGATGTTATCGGCGGTCGTTATTTTTTTACTTACTCTCTTGTTAATCTTAATTAAACCAATCTACACTAGGAAAGTTGTAAATGAAAGAGAAATTTGGAGGGAAAATAAAATCTTTGAAATTAGAAGAGGACAAAGGGCATTAAATGAGTAGAAGTCAAATAATTTAAAAAGGGAAAGTTCCATACAACATTCAAGACCACATGCTTGTTTGAACAAATTGGGTAAAAAGCTTCATAACATGCTACAATGGAGTTTTAGCCAAGAAAAGAAGAACAAGCTTGAGGATAAAAATGGAAATTGAAAATGCAAGGAAAGACAACAAAACCCACTAGTCAAACAACCAACAACAAGCAATTACAATAACATGAACATAACACACAACATGAAGGGGAAATATTACTACCAATAATACTCCAAAGAAACTTCAAGGTTTATGGCTTACAATTTTCAAAGTATCAAGAACAATTTCAACAAAATAAAATCCACAAATGAAAGAGATGTCACCTTCTCTAACACTTGTTAAGAACAACTAACTAACTAACTAAAACTAAACTAAACTAAGGATTTAATCTGGGGTTTTAGAGAAATGGAATAGTAAAAGTTTGGAGGAGATTGAACTAGTACAAAAACCTCCAAGGATGGATAAGGTTGGTGAGAAAAGAGAAGGGGGTTATAGAGAGGCTGCAGGGCAAAAACGTTAAAACGGGCCAAAAATCCCGAAATTCCCTGCGAGGTAGTCGATCGGGCTGAATACCAGTCGATCGACTGCCTGTCGATTGATTGAAAGTCAGTCGATCGACTGCCTTGTGTCAACGGCCCAGCCTACTGCCGAGCAGTCGATCTGGGTTGTGTCAGTCGATCAACTGGCATGGCTGCTCCCGACTCGGTTTTCTCATTTTTTGCTCCAGCCGTCCGTCGGTTGTCGTTCGTTGTTCGCGCTATGTTCCCTTACTTGTTTTCGCTTTTTCATTCCATAGCGAGTCGAATGGAATGCCCCAAACGTGTGCGGCTCCCGCTTGGTCATTATTCGGTCAAAAATAAAAAAACGAGTGAAAAACTATGAAAACATAATAAAAATCGCGCAAATGCGACAAAAACTTAAAACTAACAAAGTAGGCCAGATCGACTCCTAATACCCGTAAACGCAAGCAAAACACATGCAAACACGATACAAAAAGGTAACAAAAACACGTACAAAGACGTGCATATCAACCACCCCACACTTAGAATGATTGCTTGTTCTCAAGAAAATTAAATCAAAAATCACGAACTACCCCTGGATGATCCTAAACTAATGCACAAAAACCTAATTCGAGACGTCTCATGCTACAATGCTCGTTAGCTTGATCAAAAGCGACGACAAAAAATGCGTTGACAAGAAAATCTTAGATCAACTTCCAGAACTAAAAGTACTAGGTAACCCTCCAAGTCGGTCCCCTCGTCTTTGCCCTGGCTAAGGTCTATCCATGCTCGAACCGTTAATCGGCTCCCTACTAGCCTCAATCATCTATGACTCTCTTTGACAAACAAAATCTAAAAAGGAAAAGAGAAATGTGCAAGGGTTGCATGTTTATTACATAATAACTTCAAGGATTTATAACGTATCCTTGCTTATTCATCATTTTTTTATTTCTCCATTTATTTTCTTTTTCTATTTTTCTTTTTCTTTTCTTTTTTTTTATATAATACAAAGAGGGTACAAAGGATCCGATCACTTGTTTTTACTAGCAACTTACACATATTCTCGATTGAGCACATGGAGAAATTGACGACTCCAAAATACAAAATAAAAATCATATAGAAAGTGTTCGATGGCGAGGGCTAGTTGAGGCACTAGTTCTAAATTGAGCACAAGGATAGCACGAAGCTAAAACCGAACAAAGTTTCCAACAAGTTAAGCTACCTACGTCCACTACATCCGATCGATAATCTAAACTTCCTAACCAAATCATCAAAATCGCATCACTTCGCCAAGGTTCCAAGCAATCTAACACACATACTTCTCGAATTATCATAAGCAAGCATACAAATAACTTAAAAACCTAAGACGAACCCTAACCACCACCCCACACTTAAAACCTAGCAATGTCCTCATTGCAAATTAAGCTAAAAAGCGGTAAAAAGTGTAAAGGGAAAAGAAAACGCCCCTATTCTCGAGCTTGTGATGATGCGATGCATAAGTCCTTTCCGGGAGTCGAGACAAGCGATCTACAAGAAATAAACAAACGGGGGGTTGCAAAAACAACTAATGTACAAAAAACAGAAATCTTTTTGGGGTTTTCAAAATTTCTATTTTGTTTGTATTTTTTTATATTTTTTTTACCATTTTTTTTACCATTTTTTTTCTTTCTCTCTCTCTCTCTCTCTCTCTCTCACTCTTTTTTTTTTTTTTGAGAATTGGGTTGCCTCCCAATAAACGCTACATTAACGTCTATAGCTCGACGATCTTCACGATTGATGCTATCCGGGATCCAAAAAGAGGTGGCGATCATGCCACGCCTTGGTGTTCTCTAGAAGACACACCGAGTGACAAAAATCACCGAGGCGGGGATGCCGAGAAAACCGGAAGATCAGCATGACAAAAGCGCGGGCTTGCTTCGGAAGAGTGAGTAGTAGACCACCAAGACTTGATCGTCACAAAATGGGTTGATGTACTCCTTCGTCTCCCCGACCGCCATCTCCCCTCTCTCAACTTTAGAAGTAGTCATAGTCGAGCACAAGAGAGTAGAATCCAACACATCCCCCACTACCTCTTCCACCTCATCTTGTTCAAGTAGACATAAAGCATTGGGTGGTGGCAAAAGAGGCTCGAGTGTCTCCACATCCTCCAAAAACGGCACGACTTCATCGTCCTCTCCAAGAGCAAGTGAACTCAACATTCCAAGTGTCGTTGGAAACCCTAAAGGTGACTCCCCCTCACTTTCCACTACAACATCTTCAAGTAGCACGAGAGGGGCAACGCCGACTTCCGACCCTCTTTCCTCACCCTCTAACTCCACCTCCTTACACACCTCTTTCAAAAGACCGTCAAAAATTGAATTGCCATCAACAACGGTGGGATCCACCACATCAAAGATGGGCATCTCGTCAAGACATGTTTTTTCAAGCTCGTCCACATCGTTGGCAATTCGCTCTACTTGAGTCTCCATGCGAGCAAGGCGTTCCACGGGCTCGGCTAAGAGAGAATCTAAGCCCGGGAGTTGGGGCATAGATGAATCTTGAGAAAGTGTATCGTAAGGATCATCACTCAAAGTATATGAACTTTAGGTGGGTAGATCGTAAAAGTCGTAGCTCCAAGAATATGAATCATGAATTGGTGGAGCATACGTGCCGAAGATCGAGTAAGAAGAAGGCGGGGCGAGTGGAGCATAAGAATCGCCAAAATCGGGATCATAAGAATCACGAGGCGGTGAATAAGGATCCGCCCTCGGATTATAGGAATACGAAACCGGTGGGGAATAAGAAGGGCTTAGTCCGGAATAATCGAAAGGGTGGGCCCATTCTCGACCGCTCCAAGCATACGGGTCATTATATATCAAGGGGACCCAACAGCTTGGCGGAGTGGTGTACGGATTTGGATATTCAGGAGTTTGGATATAGGGGTCATCACATGGCAAACTAGCATAGTAGTTTGCCATCTCTGGCCGGATCAATCTAATGGCCCGTTAGGTGATGATGTAGGCCCGATGATGCTCGTGGAGGAGGCATCCTTCGATCGTCGTGTTTATGGGCGGGCAGCATCGGATTGGTCATCGTTCGCTCTCGTTCGAGCGATCGTCTACCTAGCATGCACAACACTCAACAAAGGATTACGGGCATCGAATGTAAAATAAAATAAAATCTAATCTAACTACTAACTAAGATAACAAGAGAAGTAATTAAAAAAACTATTAGCCTTAATCTATCCCCGACAACGGCGCCAAAATTCGATCAAAGATTTCTTAGAACTCTAAGAAATCGTCTCCGCAATAGTACGGAGTCGATTGTAGGGCGGTAAGGTTTTTCCGAGTCGTGTCTCTCGGGGATAGATGTTATCGGCGGTGATTGTTTTTTACTTACTCTCTTGTTAATCTTAATTAAACTAATCTACACTAGGAAAGCAATAAGTCATTGATTTGGGTTTGAGTTTTTAATTTTAATACTTGAATTAAAATGAAAGCTTGAAAATACTAATTAAAACTTGCTTGAAAGTACTTTAATAAAACTAATTAAATTTAATTAAAATCCTTAAATAAATCAAAACCTTACTAAACTAAATAAGGCTTGTAAATGAAAGAGAAATTTGGAGGGAAAATAAAATCTTTGAAATTAGAAGAGGACAAAGGGCATTAAATGAGTAGAAGTCAAATAATTTAAAATGGGAAAGTTACATACAACTTTTAAGACCAAATGCTTGTTTAAACAAATTGTGTAAAAAGCTTCATAATATGCTACAATGGAGTTTTAGCCAAGAAAAGAAGAACAAGCTTGAGGATGAAAACGGAAATTGGAAATGCAAGGAAAGACAACAAAACCCACTAGTCAAACAACCAACAACAAGCAATTACAACAACATGAACATAACACAAAACATGAAGGAGAAAGATTACTACCAATAATACTCCAAAGAAACTTCAAGTTTTATGGCTTACAATCTTCAAAGTATCAAGAACAACTTCAACAAAATAAAATCCACAAATGAAAGAGATGTCACCTTCTCTGACACTTGCTAAGAACAACTAACTAACTAACTAAAACTAAACTAAACTAAAGATTGAATCTAGGGTTTAGAGCAATGGAATAGTAAAAGTTTGGAGGAGGTTGAACTAGTACAAAAACCTCCAAGGATGGATAAGGTTGGTGAGAAAAGAGAAGGGGGGTTATATAGAGGCTGCAGGGGCAAAAACGTCAAAATGGGCCAAAAATCCCGAAATCCCTTGGGAGGCAATCGATCGGGCTGACAACCAGTCGATCGACTGAAAGTCAGTCGATTGACTGCCTTGTGTCAACGGCCCAGCCTACTGCCGAGCAGTCGATCTGGGTTGTGTCAGTCGATCGACTGGACTAGTAGTCGATCGACTGCATGCCAGTCGATTGACTGGCATGGATGCTCCCGGCTCGATTTTCTCATTTTCCGCTCCAGCCGTCCGCCGGTTGTCGTTCCTTGTTCGCGCTATGTTCTCTTGCTTGTATTCTCTTTTCCGTTCCATATCGAGTCGAATGGAATGCCCTAAACGTGCGCGGGTCTCGCTTGGTCATTCTACGGCCAAAAATACAAAAACGAGTGAAAAACTACGAAAACATAATAAAAACCTCGCAAATACTACAAAAACCTAAACCTAAAAAAATAGGCCAAATCGACTCCTAATACCTGTAAACGCAAGCAAAACACATGGAAATACGATACAAAAAGGTAACAAAAATACGTAAAAAAAAATGTGAAAATCAGTAAAATACACCCTATTAAGAAACAAAACAATAAAGACCTACCCATGCACCTTAAAGCGAATAACATAAGGTCTACAATCAATATACACAATAGTAGTTTACATGCATTTCAAATTGTCCAAGGAAATCAGATTCAGTCTTTATTGTCCGCTCTCGGTGGTTTGTAATTGATCAGAATTTGTTCTAGACTTACTAGACCATCTTCGCACACCTGCTGGTAATGAACATTCACTGCACCAATTGCTTGATCTCGAAGAACGTTGATGTTGGCTCTAATTATTGCAGTGCAGTATCTAGCCGTCAAGTACTGCAACTACTTCACGTTGTTCATTTCCAACCCTGTCTTTTAGTTATTCAACCCACCACCCTTCTGCATCTCCGTATGGCACATCAAGAACACTCCACAATCCTCACTATTGGTGTTGTCTCTCCAATTCATATCATACGTTGCACCTCGGCAGAATGCAATGCGATCACCTTGGTAATTAGACATCTCGCCTCCAAAAAGAGTGTGAACATCTTATCCTATAAAAAGTCATCCAACAAGGAGGATTTAGTTTGGGAAATATGTTTATGTTTATATCAAAAGGTTGGCAACAATGTAATATTCATGCACTTTACCTATAATATACCAGCGTCGATGGGACTTCACCATATATACTTGTTGACTAATGGGTGTGTGTCCATCACTGAGGAGTTGTCAATAAGCTCCACTTTTGGCCTATTCACAGCGAAGGAAATCATGTAGAAATGAGCTGAATGGATCACTGGAAAAACAAACTGCATATTTTGCATAACATTTATATGTTTCTTAGACCAATAGATTTGTAGGCACTAAACATGTCAAATTTGCTTATAATTTTTATATAGTACCATGTCTATATTCGCCAACTACATCCACCCGATTTTAACGTTTTCTTCATCCATATGCTCAAAAAAAACTCTGCTCTGCTCTTCTCTTGAAATCCCTACCTTTAGTGGGGGCCACAATAGTAAATGGCAAATGGGAAGGTGAGGTTAGTGTTATTTGACATTTTTCTAGATAGCAATCATGTAAACGCTTACAATGAGGAACGTTTTATCAAAAAATAGCAGAGTGAACTGGATGAACGAGACTACTCTTTATGATTCAGTATTATACTCTACACATCCATGATCGCAACACTTACATAAACTGGTGGAAGTGGAGTTATCAATTGCCCCCGCCTGAGTTCAATGGTACCTGTGTAGAGTACAAGTGTTCAACTACATTGGATCGTTAATCACATGAGAAGTGTCTATGGGATAAATACTTAATTCTTACATTTGAGGATCATTGTCGTGCATTACCCAATACCCCGTCCTTTTGTCAGTCTTGTTCAACTTTTCTGACATAAGCACCACCTTAGGGATGTGTGGGGAATTCAACTTTGTAGTCTTTCTCAGAGCTGTCTGGTTGCATCTTACCATCTGGTGCGTAGCCACAAAAAAACCTTTATGTTCATATGTGTGTGTGTGTGTATAATAGCAATATAAGTTAATATAGTTAGTAATAAGTATAAATATACATAATATAACAGTATAAATTGATGTATTAGCAATTACATACAAATTGAATAACATTATTTTACTTTTAATCAAAAGTCCACAGTTTATTATTTTGGGACATCAGTTATAACCACCAACTCAAAAATATCAGATTAATATCTCATTATCCCTGAGCATTATCAGTAGGTTCTTTAGGATTATTAGTCGCTTGCACCCAAACATGGAAACCATAAAAAATGTATTTATATTTCTTTTTATTCATGGCAGGGGAAACATAATCAACATGGGATAATAGATAAAGAAATAAACATATCCTACATCAGGTCACCATTTATATACATAAAAAGCAACAAACCATATAATAAGCAGCACCACACCTGAGCATTCGGCATTGTCTTCTGACGCTTTCTAGCGGCTCGCGGCTAGTCAATATTTTTGACAAAATTATCAATATGAATAAGAAAAGAATATTAATCAATTCAGGCTAGCAAAAATTACAATTAACGAGTATTAATAATTAGAAGCAATAAATAGAGGTTCAAAAGTGGAAGCACACCTCCTTAGTTGGCATACTATTTGAACACTTCCCGCTAGTTTGTGCCTGTAGAAATATTTTACACCTTGTTTATTATAAATAGGAGTGAGATATTAATAAGCAAAATAATTACAATAAAAGAAAATTTGTTCACACATGAGCCGCATGCGCTTGATCATTATTGTTAGTTTTTCGACTTTCATCACCACCCTTTTTCTACTTCTCAATCGCCTGCATCAATATGATTAACCGAAATAAAAAAACACTCTAACCTCATTTTCAAACAAACAAGATTAGGTGCAAAAAAAATTTGGTTGTAACACTAAATGTCATGTAAGAAAGCGTAAAATTTCTCATTAATAACAATGACATAGTCAACAAAGTAGCATCATACCTAATCAATATTGGTAGTCACCCGACTCCTATCAAAACGCCTTTGCAGCTTATTGCCGATTGTGCCTACATGTTGAATTCTCATGTTAAATCATATTTACAAATTACATGTTGAAAAGACACAAAACTTAAATATACTGATTAAAAGGACTAATCTAATTTTAATTTTTTTAGGATAAATTGTTATACATAATAATAAAAAGTTCAAAGAAAAGCATCTCACATTGCGTCTTGATTTTTCTTCGGGCCTTGTGCCTGTTACATTTATGAAAACTCGTTTAATATGAATAAATAGGGAGTACATGTATTCAATGACTTGCTTCGTGCTTGATCAGTTTTTTTACCAAATTATTATGATTCTCCATCATGCTTGGTCCTGTTACTCATCAGTGCCTACAGTGGAGCGGGTGAATTTAGAAATAACCCAAAAAATACAATATGTACTCTATATATATATATATATTCAATGAACATTATATTGTACACAAATATTAAATTTTTTAAATACTTATTTAACTATTATAATTTTTTCACCTATATGTAGTGTTGTCATCCTTAATAATATTTTTAAACACCTAAGAGAGAATTACTCTAATTTTGATTTATAGGCATAATATTTTGTAATGACAAAGAATTTATATTTAATCTAATCATGTTAAAATGAGGATGTGTTTTAATTTATATTCAATAATTCAAACATAGAAATTTTACATTAATTAAGCATAATTAGTGGAACATTTAAGAAAAGATTTTTTTATGGCTAGATATTGGGATAATTTTTTTTAATAAGCACATCTATTGAATTTGAATATGATTTATCAAATCATGCCTGCTTTAAAATGTTATTCAGATGATTTATTTTTATTAATCATATATAATGTCAACTTTATATATAAAAGTGCGTATCAACAAAAATATTTAAATATTTAAACTATTACATGAAAGCCACTGAATTTGTGCTTTTAACTAATTATAATAAGTTACTTAAAAAGATATAAATCTCCATTAACATAATAATAATAATAATAATAATAATAATAATAATAATAATAATAATAATATAGCAACAACAGTAACTAAATAGTGGATGGTGATCAAATTCTGTGCCATAAGGTTCCTTTGTTTTGAAATATAATTCTGTTAAGAAGAAAAAAATAAATCACAATAAACTCGATTTATATTTAGTATGTATATAATGGCAGTGTAATTCTGTTAGTTTTCGTTTACAAAATATATATTAAATGTTAATCTTTGTTTTGAAAATGTAATTCTGTTAATCTTTGTTGACAAAATATATATTTAGTATGTATATAATGGCAGTGTTAATTTAAGATGCAAATAGGAAAACATGAAACATAAAAGGAATAATTGACTACCTATTATGTGGTTAATAAAATATTGTAAAATTTAATTAATTATTTTCCATATATATTAAATAATATGCTAAACAGACGTGTTTAGCTTAGTAAGATAGTATTGAAATTCGTCAAGTAATTGGTATATCAGACTATGGACAAAAACTCAAAAGAAACAGAAACATATCAAATGAACCATAATTCATCACTCAATGCAGGGAAGACTCAAACATTATACACCTTTGTATGGAACTCCAAGAATAATATATATTTATTTATATATATACTAAATGAAAAAAAAAATCAAACTAAGCTAAAGAATCATTACTAAAGACCCCAGATTGTGTTCAAATGTTACCCACCTAAAACAATAACCTAAACCCATTAAAAGAAAACATAAGTTGAGAAAATTTGAAAAGAAAAGAATTAAAAATGAAACCCTCAGAGTACCATTGCAGGCACAAGGAGCCTCCATATTATTCTCCTCATCTTCTTCCTGACAAATCCTGCTTTCACACTCCCTTTTGCTTTCACACCGGAGAATGAACCACCCTCAACATTAAGAATCCCATCTTTATTATCATTATTAACAGTTTCATCATCATTTTTACTAACAACACTAACGCTAACACTCTTTGAATCTCCCTCTCTTTCTCTCACAACAGAATTAGCAGAAGATGGTGATTCTTGTTGAAAGCATGCAGTTGTTGCTATTATTTTGTCCACAAAAACCATAAATTCACCCACCACCATTCTTTGATTTTATTTTATTTTTCCTCTTTCTCTCTCTCCCAAGACTGAAAAGTAAATGGAGATTTTTTTATTTTTTTTGCTGAGAAATGTGTGTATATTTAAATACTAAATCATGATTATATTTCTTGGTTGGGATTTTTTTTTGGCTGACGAATGCATAAAAAAATCGAAACACTTATATCGTATCCAAAACATTTTTTTTTAATACAATTATCTATTAAGACATCTAAAAATTGTGGATCTTTCAAATCAACATTGAAAACTGACTCTGAGAAGGCAAACATTTAAATCATTCAAATAACATCAAAAAAATATATGCTTCTGTTACAAATCAATAGAATGTGTTTTAAATCAACATTCTGATTTGCAACATAAGCATATTTTTGAATAAATGAAAGAAAATTGTGAAATGAAGAATCGAAAAATTAACCATGGAGTGATTAACAGGGAGAATCACAACTTTAAAAAAAGTTGGTAGCAACATCTCAGATTCGGCTTTTGATTGTGTTGAAATTTGAATAATCGGTTCAAATATCAAGGAATATGCAGATCTATTGATTTGTAAAATTTAGAAGCAACAAATATGTTAGGGGATTTTCGATGAATTTGGGGAAATTTTCTCATCTCCCAATATTCGGCTCAAATTAGACTAGGAGAATCAAACGGCAAAATAAAATAAATGAAATAATTAATGGAAAAAAATATTGTTTTATACCCCAGTCAAAATTACATAAAAGGAAGGATTGTATGTGAAATGATGTGAAATTGCCACATCAGATTTTGAGTATATAACAAAATGACACATGTCATTTGAATTCATAAGTAGTTGACACCTCAGCAAGGTGTCAACATAATTAACAAATAGGGTTGATTACTATCTAGAATGGTCTCACTTGCTCGGGTTTTCTGATCCAGCATGTCCGAGATATACTCATATCGCTCGTACACACGACCAGCACCAAAACCTCGATAATATGTTTCCATCATTTGTCTGGTCCTCATTAATGTGTACACCCAACCTTTTATTGTTGGAAAATAACTTGGGACAGATCTTCGGAAGACAACTACCCTATCGATGTACAGACCCTGGTGTATAATTTAAAGCACAAGAAAATAAAAGATAAGTGCTCTGACATTTTTTTTAACACACTACTAACTAATGCATATTATTATGCTACTCATGTTATTCTTCAAGTTCAAATATAATTCACTGTTCATTAGTTCATAAAATATTGCTTATCATAATATATTGCAATGCTCTATGTAAATTTGAAGGTCTATGGTTTTGAAAATATGTATCAATAGACGATGTTGTTTTCAATGTTAACCAACACTGAAATCAACATCAAACAGTTTCAGAATAATAAACAGCAGTTTTAGAAAACAGATGTTGAGAATGATGTTAACAACATCGAAACCAACATCACAGAGAGTTTAAAAACGTGCAGCGGAATAAATATTAAAAATCGAACAACAATTTAAAATCAGTTTACAAGTAAAAGATACTTGTGAGCTTGGGTGTACAAACCCGAAAACTATATTACTTATCTTGTTCACGATCAATACAAAATATTCAAAGTAATATATGAAAACTACGGTATCAAAAACTATGATACTAAAATACTTGTCGCCTTGAAGGATGATGATCTTCTTTGTTGGTTACGCAACTCCAAAGATCCCGTGATTAAAATCGTGGCTTCAAGTCTTGTGGCAAAGCTTGTGATGATCTTCTCCGTTGGTTACGCAACTTCGAAGATCTCCTTCAATTGGATCGTTGCCACAAGTCTTTTACTTGCTCGTGTTCTTCTTTGCTTGCGTCGTCTTGCTCTTGCTGCGTCCTTCTCAAAAAATAATGTATAAAGATTATCGAAGGTTGTCCACTTCTCTTGGCTTTGTCTTGTCTTAAATAGACAAGATCCTAGAGTCCTAAACTTGGTAGACAAGTTAAACAAGTCCTAAATACAATCTAGGAAACTAAATAAATCTTAGACATAATCTAGGAAACAAATCTAGAGTCCTAATTCTAGTTCCCTAATATATTTTGGGCCCAAGAAAGGCAAATAACTAAATAAAGAATTATTCCCAAGAATAAAGTCCTCAACAATCTCCCCCTTTAGCCTTTCTGGACAATATACCCAAGACACATGAAAATGATCAAAAGACTAAAGACTCCCCCTGAATTAAAAACTCCCCCTACATTAGAAACTCCACCTAAATGAAGTAACCATTGTTTAAAACAAACAAAAATGAACCACATTCATAGCAGCGTCTTCTACATTCTTCTCCCCCTTTTTGTTTTGAAAGCAAAAGGACCTCAACAAACGAGTCCCGAAGCGCCTGGTGTTGTGCAACCTTGTTATCCAACGAAGTAATCTAGGCTAGGACAAACGGAGCAGAAAAATGAACAATGTTGGTATTCATGTTGGGAATACCATAACCAACACCAGACATGAAACCAGCTCGGAGAGGTGCCTCGGTGCCTAAAGAAGGTAATCAGAGGCTGCTTTACGAAAACAGCAACGGGGGATTCGACGCTCAGTAATCAAGCCCCGATTTTGAAATCCCAAGAACAGCTCCTCAACTTCACTCGCCAAGAACTTCGTGGAGATTGGTTTCATGTCTTCAATCTCTACGGCTTGAGACGGAGCCTCATCAGAGCTAGCAGAGTGGTCAGAGACAAGTGTAGACATCGGTGCACTGGCAGATGGAACATTGTCAGAATCAAAGCTTGGAGAAGAGGCAGGATTGTCTGCAGGGGATGTTGGTTTCGATGACACAACACCAGAACCAACATGGGCTGACACGACAGCTTTGGACTTCTTCTTTTCTCTCTTTGGGTGGAATTTTCTTATTAGCTAGACGCACAGTCTGTTTTCGGAGCTTTGCTGGGTGATGGTGAATTCGACATTCTGCAAGAGAATGGAAAACAACCACAACACAAAAATCGAGTGCCGTAGGCAGTAAAATTGAGAGAAAGGAAAAGTAAAAAACCTTAACTTGTCAATTTGGGTAAAGATGACCGAAGTAGGGAAGGAAACGGGTAAATAAAGAATA